>SNQJ01S0026384.1:53144-66033 GCA_010110895.2 Picea sitchensis | reverse complement strand
AACCAATTCAGTGACCTTCCTCTTGGTCCCTGTGGCCAACTGCACTAACCAAGACTTCTCATGTTTGCTCCTCGTTAGATGCAAACTTTCCACCACTCTAGGATCTACATAACTATGGCTAGCCCCTGAATCAATTAAAATAAAAAGTGGTCGGTTGTTAATCGTACCTTCCACTTCAATCATGTGCAATTGAAATTTTTCTTGCTTGTTGTCCAGGGCTGCGTAGATCCTCGGAATTATGTTTCCCATATCCTCCACTGTTTCAGCTTGCTAAACAGTATGTACAGTTCTCGCCTTACCATTTTTATGGGGACAATCTTTGTACTTGTGGTTTCCTTGACAGCCCCAACACTGAATGGGCGTCAATCTCTGTCTTTGTGCTCCCTCTTCAGTCCTTCTCGTCTCTCTAAACGATGGCTGTCCCTTAAGACTGTTTCTGAAAAAGGAAGGCTTGTTTCCCTTCTGCCTCGGTTCCTTCTTAAACTTCCTCTGATCATTCCAAGCCTTCCGAAGGATAGGCCTTTCTCCTTGTTGTTCATACAAGCATTTCTCCTTTCTTATTGTTTCTTCCATGGTCTTAGGGTCATCATATTGAATCTTTTCACTCATGGAAGGTGGCAGTCCACTCAGATATCTCTGACTCTTGACAGCCTCATCTTTGATGAATGGAACATACTTCAGTAGTTCTAGGAAATTTCGTTCATACTCATCAATGGTCATACTGCCTAACTTGAGTTCGAAGAAATCCTTCATCTTTCTGTGATAGTATCTTTTAGTCAGGTATTTCTTCTCGAAATACCTCTTAAATTCTTAAATTCCTTCCAAGTGACCTCTTTCTCTCTAATGTGTTGCACTTGCAAAAACTGATCCCACCACATGGATGCTTTTCCTTTCAGTTGGTACATTGCAATTCTTCCTTCTGCATGGGCGGAATAATTCTGCAGTTGGAAGTATTTCTTCATGCCAAGCAACCATGTCTCGGCATCTTCCTCCTTCTTACGTTCTCCATCGAATGTTGGAGGCTTAATCTTGTTCATCTCTCCCTTCAATTCCTCCTTTCCAGATTTCCGATGTTTTCTGGTAGGGGATGGGCTTGAACTACTGTGTGTCTTCCTGTCAGAATGTCCTTGGGAGCGGCTAAGATGTCGGCTACCACTCCTCGGCCTACTTCTTCTCCCATGGGTTCTGCGACTCTCCGTCGTACTTGAGTCTCTTCCCTTCTCGAGTTTCTTCTCTATTCTTTCCAGGCTCTTCAAGAATTTTAAGTTTAGTGCACCCTGCCGATCCCTGACTTTCATAAGCTTTCGGCTATTAGCTCGGTGAGCCTTGACCTCTCTTTGCAATCCTTCAATGATTTTCATTATGTGTCCTTCCTTATCCTTTTCTTTTCCGTGCCCATTGGAGTTCGATCCTTCCACTCCCGTATTGACATCCTTTCCTTCCCGTTCGTCTTCCATTTCGGGGGTAATATGCACCGTTCCCCACTCCATACTCGGCGTTGTTTAACTAGAGTCCTGACCTCCGTTGAACTCTACACATGCACTGTGAAATTAAATTCGAAGTTTTTTAGGCCATTACTCCTTCCGAAACAATTCATAACATTTATAAGACAATACGAACAAGAATGAAAGACATTTTGATTCAAATAAGTTTTCTGAGTTTTCGTTCGGCTCTGCAATTTCAGGACTTCATTTTTCGGGTTTTCGAAGCTTTCATTTTCGGCACTTCAGAAATTCGGGACTTCGGGTTCCGGGGTTTCGGTCCACGAGGCTTTCAAACTTGCTTTCCTTTCTAACTCCCGACTTCCGAAATTTCGATTTACATTACCCTCCTGGCCCACATAGTACAGTGGTCACCCACAACTAGGGTGGCATGTGGCACGTTCACAAGGGTCCACGTCGCTTTTAATGACGGCAACGGGTCCCACCTCTCTCGCTTATATTCTCGGCCTACTGGCACGTGGTACATCTCCAGGTGTCCACATCCATTTCTAGTAACATCCAACGGTCAGATCTTTCTCAGATCTACGGTGCAAATCCTTTCGGCATTTCGGGCTTCCAAACGCCGATGCGCTCTAACTCTCGTTAGCCCTCCAAGCTAGACTCGTGGTTCACACGACCTCCCCTTATATGACCACAGTCATACCTCCTATCAGGGTTTCGGACTTTCCAATGCCGAAACACCTATGTCCTCAGGATTCATGATTCCTCGAACCCCGATTTCTCGATGGATGACTCTCCTTCCGGAACTTTCCCGACTGCCTCGATCTCGGCCACGTGTCCCCAAGAATGAACGATCCTCGTCGCTTCTCGCTATTTCACGATTTCACGATTTCAAATGTTCCAGGTGCCTTGTCTTTAGGATTCGCGAAACACCGAACCCCGATATGTTGATGGGCTCCCAATCTCGCCCACGTGTCCCAACTGACGGACAGCTCATATCCAATCTTGGGCTTTCGCAACTTGCGATTCCCTGATGACAAAGTTCTATGTCAACTCAAACCCTCGGTAGTCAATATACCGATGGGTTACTTGATCTCCGCCACGTGTCTCAACTATTGGATGGCTCGGATCAAATCTCGGGACTTCGCCCGGTGCAAGGTCAAAAATGCTCACCTATGTGAGTCTGGGTGTCCGGATCTCCGAATTGGATGATCGCACGACACGCATCCTTCCTTAGACGGGCGGCTCAGATTCCCTCTCGCTATTTCGGAACTTGAAATGTCCCGACCTTCTCGACCTCAAGAACTCCGATATCCCTAACGTCGATATCCCGATAGGCCAACTCCTTTCGGGACTTTCACCCTCCTGTTCACGAAGCTTTAAAACTCCGTGCAACTCTCTACCAATCCGACGGCTGTCGGGTAATTTGCTCAAGATCTGATGACTCACAAGGGTTCGCCTTCCCTCCCGAATAGATCCTAGAGCTTCCACACCACCAGTGTGGAGTCCTCTCTCCCTGTGGACTCATACCACAATGGCTACGTTTTCATAACGCCGCTATACCTCCTGAGCTTTAAAAACTCATCAAGTAACTACTTGACACTTTGGAGAAAACCAGGGTATGAAATTGGCCTTCCAGACCCAATTTCCCCTCGCATTCTCGGTCCAAAGACCGCTCCACTGGCCCATCTAGGCTCAGTGTCGAAACCTTGGCTTTGATACCAAACTGTAGCACAACTTTTCTGCTACTTTGTTTAATCGTTCTGATACCAAACTGTAGCACACATTTTCTACTACTTTATTTTATCGCTCTGAAAAGGAAACTTTAACACCACTCTATACAGATGTTATACAATCCACATGCATTTAAACAAATAAACACATTCAAGCTCAGAGTAAACTTATTATCTACCGCTATAATTAACCATCCATAGCATTTCATACTAATTTGTATACACAGTGGAAATCATGATAACATAAGCAGTAGAGTCATGCAAAACATGATTAAAACATAAACAGATACTTATCTTTTGAATAATGGTAAATTCCACCAACCAAGTGCAGGCCTTCCACAAACCTCCCAGCCTTAGACCGCACTGCTCATCAGCTCAGCAATGGTTCACCCCCGAGCTGGGACTAAGCTCCACCCCGAGGCAAGGAATCATAGCTAGGCTGAGGTTACGGGGAAAACATCACTTAGAATCTGGAAGGATTCTTCCCAGGATGCCATCTTATGCCCACTACTACCAGACTCTCATTCCCCACATGCCTGTTCCGCCCGAGAGTATACACCTTCACAAGCACAGTCCATCGGTGCTAACCTCCCTCTCTGGGTCTTGGAAACAGGCCGGATCATGAAGTCTCAGAGCCTGAAGCTGGTGTTGGACACTCTCTGGAAGAAACCTCTTCCAACAACATCCACCTCCCTCACCTAGAGAGAGATCACACACAGGCTCAATTACCACCTACACTAGACATCAATTCACGTGCAATCCATCTCTGCATGACCACTACAGTCAACTGGGATACAGACTCAGACTTCTCAAACACGCTCAGCAATGGTGGCAAGGTCTCTCGGTGTTGATTTTCGGAATTGCGTGAGAAGCAATTTACGCAGGGAATTACACAGACTCTCTGGTGCAGAACAGGGAGGATGAACCGGGCTTTTCAGAAAACGAACACAGGCTTTTTCCTGTTGCATAATTGCACGAGGGTCTCTTGTTGAGGTCACACGGTTCACGCTCCGGACAGTTTAGGTTCGAATGGAGGAAGAGGAACCTTTCTCGCGGCTCACCCTGGCCATTTATTCGCATGCGTCAGGGTCGACACTTGTCACCCATGGCACGGCATGCATTCCACCAGCACGCATCACCCTCGTACGTCCTCCCTTGCCAACACTTAGGATAAAACATAAATGCACATGTCTCTTTGGGATAATATTAAAATATCATTCCCAGGCTTAAGCCCCCTAGGCTTAGCCCCTAGGCTCAACACTTAGCCCCTTTTCTCACCTTCCAGCCCCTAATTCCTTGCCCACTCTGTGGATTCTTAGTCCCCCTTCACTCATTCATCGTGGTCGATCTGCACATGGCGGTGTTTATATTTTATTAATTGTTTTGCTTGATTACATTTACAACAACAGGCTCCTGGCCTTCAACACTCAGGCTCCTGGCCTTCAACACTCAGGCTCTCTGGCCTAATCAAACACATAAGCCTCCAGATTATAAAAACTTGGCTCACCAGCCTACGAATCTTAATTACAATTCCTTTCAGAACTTGGTTTACAACGGGGCTCGGCCTTGGGGACACTACACAACGGGTTTGTAATATGATATTTTCCAAACGACTTCACTCTCTAGTGCCACTTGGCCATTATTTTAAGTTCAGAACATTCGAATGTAATATTTCCAGTGACCATTGATGTGCAATTTGGGAGGGAAATACTGCAATTTTGTAACCAGATTCAAAACCTATGTATTCAAGTGAGTTGATGTTTCCGAAACTTCCCTTTGAGAGGGATAAATCATAGCAATAACTTAAATCAAGATATTTTAGCTTAAGTAACACTTCGAAGGAATTCATAAGCCTCTTTAAATTACTGCACCAAGTCAGGTCGATGTGTTCTAGGTTCATTAGATTCCCCAAGTAATCTGTAAGAGACTTGAGTCTTGAAAAACTCTTGGAGTTCAAATGTTTCAACGAAGGCAAATGACTCAACTTTTCTAGAAAATTTTTGAATTTTGTAGTCATTGAGAAAGGACAAGTGACCAGAATCTAATCCAGGTGCAGAGAATTAATGTGTACAAAATGCAAACATGTTTGCATTTATTTCCCTTATTTCCCAGCCGTCCTCTGAGCAATAAGAGGTTGGTTTTAATAACCAATCCCATTTCCCAAAAAAAAAAAAAAAAAAATTAAACTAGCATACCCCTGAAGCAAGGGAAGGAAACACCAAAGACAATACAAAGTGGATATGTTGTAAAAGGAAAGTAGAGTGGTTTTTTTGGATAGTGTGTTGTTGTTTATTATATTCCACTAACCTTTCAAAGCCCAATTATGTTCCACAATGTTTTGAAGTCCAAATGTTTCATGGATATACGTTCTCTTTATAGTGTCCATGTCTATCATCTAGTGATATATATATATGTTCCTATGGTTAAAACAAAGAACCACATAAGGTTTCGACAGGCACATATATCCCCATTGCATGCCCGCTCAGGGGTTCCAAAAGATACGAGAAAATATGTCCCTGTATACCATATATCATATAGTGATATATATGTCCACATGGAAAATTTGTATTTTTATTATAATTAAAAATTATATCAACTTGAATAATAAAATCAAGGATAATTTTATAAATTTATAATAAAAAGTAAAAAAAAAAATCTGATACATTTTCTTAACAAATGAAATCCTATGATGTAACCTTGCTCGCATCCTTACACGAGGACCGGTTCACATTAACATATATACATATGAGATATATTATCCACATCACATATCCAACTCATGAAAAATTACGAAGGTGGTATCGTGATGGCTGCAAGGGCCGACTGTGATCATAAAGTTGTTGATGATGGTGATGATTGTGATAGCGGGCTTGCCTAGCCAGTACTTGTACTCCTAAATTCCTTACAAGCATTAAATTAAAATTTAAAAATAATTGCAAAGAAAAAGGTGACTAACTGTTGGATTCAGACAGGTGTCAGTTTTTAATTAGTTAAAGACAGACGACGAAAGTTCCAGAAATAACCTCGCCTTAAAATACACTTTCGGTGTAAAAATAAAAAAAATCAACTTACAAAGTTAAACATTTAAAAAACCCAAAATTGTTTCGGTGAACCTTAAGTAATAGGTGGTCAATAGCATATCGAATGTTATATACCACCCGAGGGTGGCAGGTATAATAAGGGAATAAAAACTTCATCTATGATGCAATAATATTATAGATAAGAAAAAGAGGGGTTAATAAAAAATATTGAAATAATATTGTTAAAAAGAAAGGAAAAAATCATTAAAAGAAAATTAATAATAAGAAAATAAAGACTTAAGGAATAATTAAAAATTAATTAAGAAATATTTATAGTAATTGATTAAAATACGATCATGTAAAAGGTATATATATATATATATAATTTAAATCAAGCAAAGGATTAATAATTAACTAAAAAAGTTAATATAGAAAATTTAAATCAAATAAAGGATTAATAATTAAATAAAAAAAGTTAAAAAAAATAATGAGTAAAATTTATATTGTAATGTTTGTTAGAATTGCAAATGCGGAAAACACAATTCACATACGACAATCAACAATCACACAGATATTTCACGTGGTTCACCCAAATGTTGGGCTACGTCCACCAAGTAGAGGTATTGATTGTCTTATTATTCAGATCATGGAGATTATAGAAGACTTGTAAGCTCTCTCATATCCTCCCATCTCCTCTGCCTCTACGGGCTTACATGAATTTATATACATTTACACAAGAAACCGATTATTAAATGCACTCCTATCCATATTCTAACTTGGTCTATTTAGTTGCAACCAACACAGAATAATAGGATCTAAATCCATCCTTGGAGGAATTCGTTGTCACCAAATTCAACAATCTCCACCTTGACAACAATTAACCTGATACCTTGCTCCTTCCTTTTGTTCATCACCTTTTCTGCAAGCCAAGAGAAGCCAAGCACCATTGTAGCTTCTCTAAAAGTATTGGTTTTGTGAACATGTTTGCGCAGTTCTCTTTTGTATGCACTTTCTCAAGAGAGACTTTGCGTTCATCAATGACATGTCTTACAAAATGGCACTTGATAGGTATATGTTTTGTTTTACTGTGGTAGGTTGGATTCTTATCCAAGTGAATAGCACTTTGACTATCACAACGTAACTTTACTTTGTCCTGCATCCTTCCAAACTTGCCAAACAAAACTTTCAACCAAACTGTCTCTTTGCAAGCATGTGAAGCAGCTACGTATTCTTCTTTTGTAGTGAATAAAGAAACAATGTTTTGTAGCTTTGACATCCAACTAATAGCTCCACCTGCAAGAGTAAAGACATACCCTGAAGTCGACCTTCTCTTGTCCAAATCACCTGCAAAATCAGAATCAACATATCCACAGACTAATTCACAACCACTGTTATAAGTGATGCAGTAATCACTTGTGCCTCTCAAATACCAAAGCACCCATTTCATTGTTGCCCAGTGCTCTTTACCTGCATTAGCCATATGCCTGTTGACAACCCCAACTGCATGTGAAATGTCTGGCCTTGTACTAACCATCGCATACATTAGACTTCCTACTGCATTAGCATATGGTATTCGAGACATATATTCATTTTCTTCTTTTGTACTAGGACATAAACTTGAAGAAATCTTAAAATGGGAAGCCAAAGGGACTGAAACTGGTTTCACATCGTTCATGCCAAACCTCAAAAGTATATTTTCAACATAGTTCTATTGTGACAACCAAATCTTACCATTCCTCCTGTCTCTGAATATCTCCATGCCCAAAATCTGCCTTGTTGCTCCTAGATCTTTCATATCGAACGTCCTAGCCATCTTAGCATTTAACCTATTGATCTGAGTTATGCTTTTGCTTGCTAAAAGCATATCGTCAACATACAATATTAAGATAATGAATATGCCATTATTCAATTTCTTAAAGTAGACACAATGATCATACCCACTCCTTGTATAATTCTTACTCACCATGAAAGAGTCAAATTTCGTGTACCATTGTCTGGGCGACTGTCTCAGACCATACAATGATTTCTTGAGCCTGCAAACAAATTTCTTGTTGTGATTCTAAACGAACCCTTCAGGTTGTTCCATGTAAATTTCCTCATCCAAATCTCCATGTAAGAAGGAAGTTTTAACATCTAGCTGCTCCAACTCCAAATCAAGTAATGCAACTAATGCTAACACAATTCGAATTGAAATTGACTTAACAACTGGTGAAAAAATCTCATGAAATTCAATACCTTCTTTATGAGAATATCCTTTCGCAACCAGCCTTGCTTTGTACCTTTCTACCTTATCATCAACACCCTTATTCAGCTTGTAGACCCACTTGCAACCTATAGTTTTTTTTGTCTCTTGGAAGTTCTACCAGGTCCCATGTGGCATTCCTCTCTAATGCCTTCATTTCTTCTTTCCATTTATCATTGTTAGAACCCTTCATAGCTTCATGATAGCACGAAGGTTCATCATCATTAGTACTTAAAGAAACTGACGAAACAAAATCATCATACCTTCTTGGAGGATTTATGACCCGCGTAGACCTCCTTAGGGAAGTTTGTGGATCATCCACATTCTGTTGATTGGTATCATCAACCGTGTCTTTCTTTACATGAAACTCTTCATGAACATCTTCATAAACTTGTTCATGTTCACTTTCATCTGTATTTTAACTGGTTTCAAACTGAATCTGTTGATACTTAGGTACTTCTTCCTGTTTCATTTGAACATCTACATCTAATTTGATGAGAGATGATTCATCAAATACTACATCTTTGTTAATGGTGATCTTGTGGGCAGTAGGATCCCACAACCTGCACCCCTTAATACCATCACCGTATCCAACAAAGATAATCCTTTTTTTATTTTGGATCTAGTTTAGAACACTGATGTTTCAGAATTAGAGCATAGGCTTCACAACCAAAAACTTTAATATTAGAATAATTACAAGGATGACCTGTCCATACCTCTTCTAGAATTGTGCACTCTATTATTGTTGACGGTGATCGATTCACCAGATAACAAGATATAGTTACTACTTCTGTCCATAGTTCCTGTTGCAAATTGGCGTTACTAAGCATACTCCTTTCTCTCTCTAGAAGAGTCATGTCCATGCGTTCTGCAACTTCATTTTGCTGAGGAGTATACGTAGTGGTTTTATGCCTATCAATCCCAAACTCCTTGCAATAGTTCTCAAATTCCATTGACGTAAATTCACCACCATTATCAGTTCTTAAACATTTAATGGACCTACCAGTTCTCTTTTCCACTAAAGCTCTAAATTGCTTGAAAACATTAAATACATCAGCCTTTCTTTTTAACATATAGATCCAAACCTTCATAGAGAAATCATCTATAAAAGTTACAAAATATGATGATCCTCCATATGAAATAGTAGGGGATGGTCCCCAAACATCAGAATGGATATAGTCAAGGATTTCTTCACCAGTGTCTCTTCCAGTTTTAAATTTCTTCCCATTTTGTTTTCCATAAATACAGTGCTTGCATAAATCTAACTTTAAAGACTTTAGACTAGGAAGCAACTTGCGATCAGATAATACCTTCAATCCTCTTTCACTCATATGGCCCAACCGTTGATGCCACAATCGAACATAATCATTGTCATTCTCGGATATAGTTGTCGCATGATCTGACTCGATTCTTCATTCTAACAGAAACATGTTTCCAACCTTCTTTGCCTTCATGACCAGTAGGATTCCTTTGTATACCTTCATAACTCCACCTTGAACGATACTTTTATATCCTCCAGTATCTAAGACTCCCAAAGAGATTAGGTTCTTCCTTAGCTCAGGTACATGTCTCACATCAGTTAGTATCTTAACAGATCCATCAAACGTCTTAATTTGAATGCTACCAATTCCCACAACTTTACATGATATATCATTTCCCATGTAAACATTTCCATCATCTATAGACTGGTAAGTAATAAACTAGTGTCTATGAAGACACACATGATTTGAAGCACCAGAATCTAATAACCACTATTGATCATGACATGAACCAATACTAATTGATAAAACTTCATTAAGCATACCTGAACCTGTTGATGAACCTGTTTCGGTTGCATTTTCTTCCTTCATCTCTTTTGGAGGGTCTTCTTTGAAGGCTTGTTGTCTCTTCCAACAATCCTTCTTTAGGTGCCCAGATTTGCCACAAAACCAACACTTAAGTTTTCTCTTCTTTCCCTTCGAATTTGATCGAGATAAATCCCTCTAAACATGTCCTCTTTCCTTGGGTCTTCCTCTAACCACCATCGCCTCGGATGTAAAGGTTTCAAAATTGGATTTCTTCCTTGTTTCCTCAAAGAGTAAAGCTCCAACAATAACATCAAATTCAATACTTTCTATTGAACTAAAAATAATAGAGGTAACAAAGTGATCCCATTACTCGGGCAAAGAACATAATAATGTAATCGCCTTATCTTCATATTTGATCTAAAAATGAAGAAGACTTGAAATCTTGAAATTATTTGCAAGTAAATTTTATGTGTTAAAAGAAAATGGATCAACTTTGAAACACATTAATTAAAGGATTACTCATGCAAGAAACAAATAAACAACAACATAATCAATGAACATAAGCACATAAACACAACAATTGATAAAGGAGTTCACCCCTCTCTTGGGCTACATCTCCTGGTCCAACTTCCAATGGATCATTATTATTAATTGCTCAAAGTGCTCAAAAACATGCCTTATAATGCTCAAACTGACCAACAGACTGCTCCAATGGCTTCAGAGTGTCCAAAAACCCCTAGATGCGCTTTTTTTGGCACCTCAATCAGTCAAAAAACGAAGAAGTTAGGCCTCCTGGAAGTCCCCCCTTCAAGCTTGTTGTCTCTACATCTACAAAACGCACCCTTGTGTCATGAACCTGGCACACACGCAATTTAAAGCATGAAAACCCAGCACCAGGTGCAACCACGCCAACGGTGTGAAATTTAGGATGGTTATGGGTGCGCCAGCCCCTAACCGCCTAGCACCTGGGCACGTGAGGGTCATATGACCGCGCTCTATAAAAAAAAAAGGCTAAACAGTTGAAACCGTTCCAACTCCCCCCTCCGCGCTTCGGTTGTGGTCATATGTAACACCATAAAACCGTGGGCTTTACATATTTGCAAACACAAATCCCGCGTGCTCTTTTGTATCGGAGCCATGGTCGTATGGCATATATGTTGTAACCACGGGTTGGGGCTAAGCCCCAGCCCGACCCCCGCCCATATATACAAAAGGTTGATTTTAAATATAATACAAATAGTAATATGGTAAGCGACAATGTATGGGTGTATTGGTTGGGTGGACTTTGTTAAAGCTTTACACCAATGGGGGGAGGTCTGGGGTTCGACCCCCACGGACCCATAAAATTTTAATAAACAAATCAACAGCCAATACCGGGGTGCCACGTGGCAGCCCATGACTGGGCCACGTGGCACCTTACCATTGATCAAAATATATGCCACGTGTCGTATTCTGATTTGACCAACTATCAGCCACATCACCTCTGCCACGTCAGCGTACGGACGTACGGTCCCTGCCACGTCAGCCTGTACGGACTGTACAGTCAGCGTCCCCTTTTTTGCCTGTTTGACATTCCGAACAGATTGCAATATCTCTCTCTCCCGACGTCCGTTTGAGACGAAACGAGTTGCGTTAGGTTCGCAATGATGAGGCTTGCGCTCTCGTCCGGTTTGAAGTGATTCCAGGCACTTTGAATTTTTGAGCAAAATTTGATCCCCTGATCACACCTCCCCATTGGGAAGCTTTTGGACCTCCAAAAGACTATTTTCAGTCTATGTGAAGATGAGGGTATAGTTCCCTCACCCTTCCAACCTCAATCCACTTGGCTTTGCTTGGATTCATCCCTTTAAGACCAACTCGAAGATACTCCACATTTCCTCGTTTTGAAGTTTGCATTCTCCTGTCAAGGATGGTGTCTTCATGCAGTTCTGTAAGATACTCTGGGGAAAAATCATCTATAGAAGGAATCTGAACATGCTCTCCTTGATCATCAATCAATGGAGGCACATACAATTTCAAATTATCAACATTAACAACTGCATACATCTGCATATAAGGAGGCAAATCTAAACGAAAAGCATTGTTACCAATCTTGTCGATAATCTTGAAAGGACCATACCGAATCGGTTTCAAATTTTCACCTTCTCCTTTAAGCCTCTCCTTACTGATGTAAAGCCAAAATTCATCTCCAACTTGGAAACTGTGATCAACACGATGTTTGTCATGTCTCGTCTTGTACTTGGCTTGACTCTTTTCCAACTGCTCTTGCACCACTTGATGTATCGACTGAATTTGTTCAATGAACTTTTCTGGCCTATCAATGTCATATTGACCATCGACAGCAATATCTTTCCCAAAGATAAAATCTAAAGGATACTTGGGCAAATAGCCAAAACATGCTTCAAATGGTGACGTTTGAGTCGAAGAGTGCTTAGCTCGATTGTATGCATGTTGAATGTAGTGTAAATGCTCATCCCAAAGTTTAGGATGCTTACTGCAATAAGCACGAAGAAGATGCACCACTGTACGATTTACCACCTCTGTCTGACCATTTGTTTGTGGATGAAAAGTTGTGCTCTTTTTAAGTTTGGTGTCCATGAGTGCCCATAAACTCGACCAAAAACTTCCAACAAATCGAGAATCCCGATCAGAAATAATGGACTTA
>SNQJ01S0026384.1:36258-50874 GCA_010110895.2 Picea sitchensis | reverse complement strand
CATAAGCACATAAACACAACAATTGATAAAGGAGTTCACCCCTCTCTTGGGCTACATCTCCTGGTCCAACTTCCAATGGATCATTATTATTAATTGCTCAAAGTGATCAAAAACATGCCTTACAATGCTCAAACTGACCAACAAACTGCTCCAATGGCTTCAGAGCGTCCAAAAACCCCTAGCTGGGCTTTTTCAGCACCTCAATCAGTCAAAAAACGAAGAAGTTAGGCCTCCTGGAAGTCCCCCCTTCAAGCTTGTTGTCTCTGCATCTACAAAACGCACCCTTGTGTCATGAACCTGGCACACACGCAATTTAAAGCATGAAAACCCAGCACCGGGCGCAACCGTGCCAACAGTGCAAACTGTAGGATGGTTATGGGTGCGCCAGCCCCTAACTGCCTAGCACCTGGGCACGTGAGGGTCATATGACCGCGCTCTATAAAAAAAAGGCTAAACGGTTGAAACCGTTCCAACTCCCCCCTCCACGCTCCGGTTGTGGTCATATGTAACACCATAAAACCGCGGGCTTTAGATATTTGCAAACACAAATCCTGCACGCTCTTTTGTATCGGAGCCATGGTCGTATGGCATATATGTTGTAACCATGGGCTGGGGCTAAGCCCCAGCCCGACCCCCACCCATATATACAAAAGGTTGATTTTAAATTTAATACAAATAGTAATATGGTAAGCAACAATGTATGGGCGTATTGGTCGGGCGGACTTTGTTAAAACTTTACACCAATGGGGGGAGGTCCGGGGTTCGACCCCCACGAACCCATAAAATTTTAATAAACAAATCAACAACCAATACCGGGGTGCCACGTGGCACCTTACCATTGATCAAAATATATGCCACATGTCGCATTCTGATTCGACCAACTATCAGCCACATCACCTCTGCCACGTCATCATATGGACGTACGATCCCTTCCACGTCATCCTGTACGGACTGTACAGTCAGCGTCCCCTTTTTTGCCTATTTGACATTCCGAACAGATTGCAATATCTCTTGCTCCCAACGTCTGTTTGAGACGAAATGAGTTGTGTTAGGTTCGCAATGACGAGGCCTATGCTCTCGTTCGGTTTGAAGCGATTCTGAGCACTTTGAATTTTTGAGCAAAATTTGATCCCCTGATCAATATTCGAATTTTACTCCCATGCTAGTCAACTGGACTAAAAGAGTATTAAAAGTATTTAAATGATCAGCTACTTTTGTACCTTCCTTCATGCGCAAACTGTACAATTGTCTTTTCAAGAAGATCTTGTTCGTCAAGGATTTCGTCATAAACAATCTTTCCAGCTTCGTCCACAAACCGATTGTTGTCTTATCCGAGACAATGTTGAATAGAACATCATCGACCAAACACGGACGTATGGCACTCAATTCTCTCGCATCGATCTCATTCCAGTCTTCATCTGTTATGGTCGCGGGTTGCTTTGTTTTTCCCAAAAGCACCTTCACCACGCCTTGTTGCACAAGCAGATCGTGCATCTTAACTTTTTAGATTTCGAAATTGTTTTTGCCATTGAACTTCTCAATTTTGAACTTAGCACTCTGAGTTTTTGTCATTAGCAGAAGAAAAAATTCCAAAACCACTGCTTATAATAACCAATCCCTTTAAAATGTGAAGAAATAATGGTATAAACTCCGAAAGTTTTAATAAAAAACCTTTTTACTAACCTCACCTTTTATTAAAAAAGATTCACCTTTTAAAGCATCCACCCACTTGAATGAAAATTCACTTTTGAGATAATTAAAATTCACTTTTTAATTCCTCCACCTGTTGTTTTATGCATACAATATTTAATTCCAAATATTGTAAAACTTCATACCTTTAAAAAACGATGTGAGTGTTTTCTTGAAGGGAGATCGATTCTCCTTGGAGTATTGAAAGGGAGCGCTAGTGTGAGATCAACACTCCTTCACTATGGATGGGGGAGCGTCGATGCTCTATGGTGCTGAAACCAGGTGCGCGACTTTTACGAAAATTGGAATTTCACAAGTGTGAGAGCATCGACGCGCCTCTAACACTGCCTAGGGAGCGTTGATGACCTGCTGCTTAATTCCCACCTGTGGCAACTACTCAATTCACCTTCGCTCTGATACCAATTGTTAGAATTGCAAATGCGGAAAACACAATTCACATATGACAAGATCAACAATCACACAGATTAGAAACACAAAGATTTCACATGGTTCACCCAAACGTTGGGCTACATCCACCAAGCAGAGGTATCGGTTGTCTTATTATTCAGATCATGGAGATTACAGTAGACTTGCAAGCTCTCTCATATCCTCCCATCTCCTCTGCCTCTACAGGCTATTAAATACATTTACACAAGAAACTGATTATATACATTTATATACATGGAGAATTTATATACATTTACACAAGAAACTGATTATTAAATGCACTCATATCCATATTCTAACTTGGTCTATTTAGTTGCAACTAATGCAGAATAATAGGATCTAAATCCATCCTTGGAGGAGTTCGTTGTCACAAAATTCAACAATGTTACCATTAACATTAAATAAATAAATAAAATTATATAGCTAAAAGAACAAAATTCATTGTGAAGGAAGACAAAAAGTAGAAGGTACTTAGAAAAGATACTATTCAGAGTAAGGAATGGATTAGAGCACTTTGGTAAATGATAAAAGCTAAGACATAGATAGAGAGGTAAAGGGAAGGATTAGGAGGAGTAAGGAAAATGAGTGTAATGACAATGTATTATGGATTTTATGGATTTTCATGAATAGTTAAATTTATAGTCATCTTCTCAAAAAAAAAAAATCACTTTGTTGGTGGCAAAGGAAGCAATATGAAAGCAGAAATATTAGGCCTATGGGGCCTTTTACACTTTGTAGCGAGCCTATCTATAAACAGGATGATGGTCGTTGGAGATTCGAAGGTGGCGATAGATTGGATAAAAGGGAAGGCAAACCTCAACCCATGGAAAGATAACTCGAAGGGCTCAAATTTATGCATCTTCACATAATCTTTAGCTCTGTTGTTGATCAACTGTCCAAAAAGGCCTTGAACTGTACTATTGGATGGTTGTATTTTTAGGAACATTTTCAAGGAACAGATAGATAATTTTTGTTCAATGAACAGATTCACACTTTGATCTTATAGAATTAGTTGCTAACTATATAGTGATGATATGAACTTTTACATTTTGTATATTGAAGCAATTATGTTTTGAAGTCAATAGTAGCAGATAGCGATGTCCATTATCAAACTCTCAAGACATATATGGATCCATATATATAATGTAAGCATCATATGTATTTTGAAAGTTTCATTTGATTCTGAATAGAATAACACAAACTATTTTTTTTCCGAGTGAAAAAAAAAGTCATCTTCTCAATTAATGCCTATTTTAATTATTGACTAAAATTTTAATTTTTCAAAATATTGACAAATATGAAAAATAGTTATTTAAACATATAATTAATAATAATAATACTAATATTGAAAAAATTATCATTTAAAAAGACATTTCAGCAAAACATTTATTTTTTTATTTTTTAAGAAAAACTTTAAATATCTAAAATGACTATTTTTACGATTTTACATTTATTTTTCTATTTTAAAAAAAAAACTTTAAATATCTAAAACACTGTTTTTACAATTTTTTATCTTCTTAGTAATAATATTTTTAAAAAACAAAAAATACTTATTTTATATATATTGATTGGATTGAAAGAACAAAAGTTTAATTATATCAACATCATAATAAAATTGAAGATGAAACAATTATAATACTCATTCTTAATATACTTAAGATTTATTTATATAAATGATTGGATTGAAATTATACAAAATTTGATTATATCAGCATAATAGAGTGAAGATGAAACAATCTTCCTTGCCCACAAAGAAACGTTCAAAAGAAAACCTTCACTCTAGTCTAGTTAAGATTGAAGGAGTTTATTTTAAAAAGTCCTAGATCTTATTTGTTACTAGGCAATATCTCAAAACTCAACACGTGTATAATCAGAAGATATCAATTTTTATTTTAAAAAGTGTAAATAATGATTATATATATATATATATAACAATAATAATTTACAACGCACCAAATTGATGTAAGATCTATTTGACTGGTAAAGTCTACGAAGGTATATATACCCTACATAATTAAATCTGATCAACCTTTTTTAAATTATATTAAATTTTTTTTGAATAAATTTAATTTTTTTTTAATAATTAAGATGTTAAAATATCATAAATCACATGTTAAAATCCAACCAACCACCTTTAAAATACAATGAAAATTTTGAAATATATTATTTTAGAAAGTTTATATATAATTATTATGAAATACATAAAAGTTAAAACTAACCCATTGTAGAAAATCCGTATGAGTCTAGAACGACTCAACAACCCAAAGGACAAATAGCCATTGAATATTTATAAACTTGAATAATGATATTTGGATTTGAAAACACTTGGCATGCTCACAGAAATTAGCTGTCAAATCTTGGGCCTAAGAGTTGACACAAGCGATTATGGACACTTGCCATAATTTGGTACTCCCATCCCACCGACTCAATGGATGGTTGAACTGCAAACTGACATATCAAATGCCCAGTGCACAATTCAATCAAAATAATACAGGTTGACATATGGTGAATTAATGATTTATCAATGCACTATTCAATCAAAATAATACACCCCCCTGAGGTGATAGAGGTGGCATCATGATGGCATAGGAAAAGATTGATTAATAATTAATTTTTTTTCATCTTGGTTTACATGCTGCACTTGAAATTGTGAGGAGCTGTGGGCTAGTAACCATTTCATTATTTAAGAATTGACAATGATGTTTTGTATTTCATTATTTAAGAATTGACAATGATGTTTTGTTTTTTAACTTCCACCTGATACAATCTCACTGTTTATGAGCTACAAAAGACAATTTGATAGTATACTTGTTGGATTTNATGTTAAAATATCATAAATCACATGTTAAAATCCAACCAACCACCTTTAAAATACAATGAAAATTTTGAAATATATTATTTTAGAAAGTTTATATATAATTATTATGAAATACATAAAAGTTAAAACTAACCCATTGTAGAAAATCCGTATGAGTCTAGAACGACTCAACAACCCAAAGGACAAATAGCCATTGAATATTTATAAACTTGAATAATGATATTTGGATTTGAAAACACTTGGCATGCTCACAGAAATTAGCTGTCAAATCTTGGGCCTAAGAGTTGACACAAGCGATTATGGACACTTGCCATAATTTGGTACTCCCATCCCACCGACTCAATGGATGGTTGAACTGCAAACTGACATATCAAATGCCCAGTGCACAATTCAATCAAAATAATACAGGTTGACATATGGTGAATTAATGATTTATCAATGCACTATTCAATCAAAATAATACACCCCCCTGAGGTGATAGAGGTGGCATCATGATGGCATAGGAAAAGATTGATTAATAATTAATTTTTTTTCATCTTGGTTTACATGCTGCACTTGAAATTGTGAGGAGCTGTGGGCTAGTAACCATTTCATTATTTAAGAATTGACAATGATGTTTTGTATTTCATTATTTAAGAATTGACAATGATGTTTTGTTTTTTAACTTCCACCTGATACAATCTCACTGTTTATGAGCTACAAAAGACAATTTGATAGTATACTTGTTGGATTTGTTGGATTTCATAAACAGCCAACAACAACAGTGATCTTGGGACCTACACACAGAAAAGCATTTACAGACATCATAACCACTGCACTCTCCACTAATGGGATTGAAAAACTTAAACTATCTTAAATTATTTACTGGTGCTTGCTTGATTGCTTCAAGAGCATCGCTGGTAAGCAAGTTTGATATTAATGGGATTGAAAAACTTGAACTATCTTGAAATATTTACTAGTGCTTGATTGCTTCAAGAGCATCGCTGGCAAGTTAGATACCCACTGTTTACAATATAGAGAAGGTAATGGTGAACATTTTTGAAGGAGGAAAAATTTATAATCAGCACTGAGTTATCATTAGTTGTTATTAGCGAATGAGGATTGACATCATCCTTATTCAAGAAAAAATATGTCATTAGAAATAACTTGCTTGTGATCCTTAAGGGAGCAGATTTCCACTCCTAACAGATACCTCTCTATATAGGGTGTTTCCTTACATCCAAGAAAGACAACTCATAACCAATCAAAAATAGTTTTAGGTTTTACACTAGGAGATCTTACTCCAGGGTCATAACCATCAACATATCATTCACTGTCTCATATTTATACATATATTTGTAGTGGACCTTAATCATTGTCATTATATAGAAAATACAATCATATTGAAAAAATTGCATATATTAATTTTTATATCTAAGATGTGTTTTATTGCATTTAAAATGTTGGGTATGTCTTAAATTGTTTGCATCAGCAACCCAGCCTTATGCTTTAGGTTTTGTTTTTTTAGCTATTTTTAGCATGCAGTTTTAGCTTTTGATTGTTTTGTGGCCCATGAGCTGATTTGTGGCTTAGCTCATGATTTTCTAATTTCGACTAAGGAATTAGGGTTGTAGTCTAATTTGGATCAATGGATTGAAGTTTTGGAGGCTGAGAGATCATATATATATATATATATATATAAATAATGAAATTTAAGAGATGATGAATAAGAATTAGAGGTGCAATTTTGCTCTTCTCATTTTTAACAATATGTGTACACATTGTATTAATGTAAAAAGTTTAAAACTTAAATAAAACCTTGTATTTTTCTGGTACCATGTAATAATGGTATCCAAATCTATATTTATAGATTATCAAGTATTTGATGTGGTCTATTTTCAAAGATTCAACATTTTACATTTAAAATTTATGTTTTTAGTGTTATATCTATATTTTATGTTTTCATTGTTATATTTATATTTTTGTTTGTATAGAAAAATTGTGTTTAAACATAATGAATCCTAAAATCTATTATCTATCTTTTTATATTTATGTTTGTATAAAAAAATTGTATATGAACATAGTAAATTCTAATAAAATCTATTATCTATCTTTTTATATTTATGTTTGTATAAAAAAATTGTATATGAACATAGTAAATTATAATGTCTATTAATGAATTCTATCTCAACACTATGAATCCCTAAATTTATACAAACTAATTAACAAACTGTAAAACTTAAAAAAACAAATCTATATATATTTTAATTTTTTTATAAAATCAATTTTTTATATTATTAATTTTTTATTTTTAAATTTTTCTTCATCATCCAATTTAATCATCCACAAATATTAATATTAAATAAAATAAACTTAATAAACATTAAAATATATTAACCTATCCCAGCATCATATGCCCATTTCACTCGCATTAATAGTTTTTATTATATTCTCTTGATTTTATTTTTACAATAAAGTGCAGATTCCACTCCCACTCGTGCACATAGAATTATTATTTATGAGGCACAAAATTTAGTGGGCAGAGCATTTTCCAAACCAGGATTCCTTTTCTTTTTCTATCCCCTCTTACTGTTGTTCCCATGATTGATGGAAAATATACAAACCCACCATCATAACCCTAAAATCATAGTTTTAAATTCTTTTTAGGGCAAGGTTTGGTTTTCTTTATATAAAGATTTCACTGTATGTTTAAACTTCACAATACATATTTTATTTTATTTACTAGGTAATTTGCAATTTTCATATTATAACTTTACATATTTTACTTTTATTATGATTAAATTAAAATTATTAATTTTAATATTATTAAATTGAAATTTTAAAATTAGAAAAGTATTGATTTATTATATTTTATTATTATAATATTAATAATTATAATAAAATATTAATTGTTTTAATTATATGATAAAATATTTAACATAAATATTTTTTTCTTTATTTTTATTTTTAATTTCAAAATTTCAATTTTGCCTATAATTCTCTTATCTAAAGTATTTCTGCATTATTGCAAGTTGCTTATAAGTGGGTCCTTCAGTTCATATATACTCCATAAATAATTAATATAATAAAACAAAATAGAAACAGATAAAGAAAGTTTCATTATTGTAAAAAGTACTTATCCAAAAGATTGTGTGTACATTCACTAGATTCATAATAAATTATTATGATTAGTCAAGTTTGGATTAAAGGTACTTATTAGAATAATTTAATAGATTATTATAATTAGTCCAGATTTAGATTTAAATTAGAAGTATTCATTGGAATATTTATTTTTTTCTTTTTTCACAAGAAAATATATATTTTGTATTAGAAAGTTCTTGTAGTGGCATTAGTTAGCATAATAATACAAAAATAACATAGTTGTCCAAAAAGATATTTTTGGAACTTACTATCTAGAGATACTGAACAATTCTTCAAGAGGGTTTTTAAGAAGCTATTATTAATATAAATTATGTACAAAACACTTAAAATTAAGCAAAATTTATAAAACATTAGACACTAGTACTGAATAAAAGCATGGTGATTGTAAGCTTCCTCCTGATTCTTTGTGTTGGTCTAAAAGTTTTGGTTTACAACCAACATTTCCACATCTCCCTGCTATTGTTGAACAATCTCATCTTCCTTAAACTCCTCCACTAGAGACCCAATAGACAACTTGGCATTTGAAGTAGCCAAAGTAAGATTTCTAACTAGACTCACAACCATTTGTCAAAGAGAAACACACTCACCTTGAAAGAGCTTCTATTTTCCTCTTTTGATTGTGTAAGGTTTCCAGAATGAAGACACATTGATTGTTTCTAGTTTCTTCCTGGGATGAATCCTACTAGTAATAGAGAAAATCAAATTCATGTTATCAGTGATGAAATCTCCCTGCGTCCTTAGAGCTTTGTATATATCAATGGTCTCACACAATGGGAATTTCCTAAAATGCTCGTGGTCCATTAAGAAGGCACTATATAACCCCTATTAAAACCTCCTACCACTGCCCACTGCTAACAGAGTACCATAGCCACTAACTAGTCACTTTTCCAACATTCCCTCAAGCAATTAACAACAAAACAAAAGACTATCAATTTTCATAATTTGTTCCACTAACCTTTTGATTTTCAACGTTGTAATACCCCTAGGTTGAACCCCAAGATGTAATTGTACACATAGGCTAGTGAGACAAGATATTTTGGGCCTAAGTGCCATTGTATATATGTTTGGTGGCCAGAGTGCTTATATGATTTCAAGATCTTGTAATGTGTATCATGCATATTAATAATAAAATGCGTCGCTGCTATAGACCAATCAGCCAAAAGAGTTTGGGGGGATAAGAACTCCACAAGAGGGAAAGGAGGGGCTAAGGGACTTAAGAGAGGATCTTAAGCTAGGGCGATAAGCCAAGGAATATAATAAATTATTTTTTAAAGAGTCCAAGCCTAAGTTGTCACTACTGATGTTTTTATCCCAAGTCCTTGGGGAAGGACGAATTTCCAAGAGAGAGAAAGTGGTTACTCTTGCGCCACTTGTCATGTTGTTTGCATGCATTCTTATGTTGAGGACTTAGTGTGTTGGAGGATCCTCTCCATCATTTGGAGGGCGGGGGGTGGGCGGGGGGGAATCATCATTCGATGAGGAGGGGAACCTTAAACTCTTACCATCCGTAGGTTGTCACTCTATTCTCGCACCAAAATCGGGAAAGCTCTGGGGAGTGATTGATAACAAGAGTATCAATATTTTGTACTCGAAAGAGATGGGTTGTCAAGCTCGTGTACTTTGAAGAAGCAGGTTGTCAGGGCCATGGCAATCTCTCTCTAGTGAGAGAACCATCGAAGATTTTTTTTTGGTGCGTTGGGAAATAGTTGTAGGGCTATGAGACTTTTTGTCCGACCTGTTGTTGAAGCCCCGAAAAAGAAGTGGGGCAATTAAAGGATTGTTGAGCAGAGAAGGGGCACACTTCCTAGGGTGGGACATGCATGTGGGAAATGAGAGTCTGTAGGTTAGTTGCAGTAGTTGGCACCTTGACTTGGGATTAACTGTTGAGTATAGATCTTAGTCTGGTATAGGAAGCCTTCCCTGGTGGAGTTCTAGTCTCAGCTTGGGGGTGACCTGTTGCGGAGAGTTTATCAGCAACATAGTCTATGGCTGGGAGGGATGTCTGAGGTCTGCACACAGTTTGTGTTTTTCATAAAAGATAAGTGTCTCTTATGTGTAATTACATCTTGTCTACTGTGTGTAATATATTTAATCTGTTGTTGTAACTATTTATATATTTATGCATGGTTTATATATGTTGTAGAACTGCATGTGTGCTCATATTCATGGCATTCTAAGTTAATAGGATGAAAAGAATAGAACTGGTGTCACGTGGCTAGGGATGTGATACCATAGTATCAGAGTTTGGATCTTTGAGTATACTAGTAATGAGGGTTGCTACAAGCGCAATGAGGAAGGTACATTGGAGGCTTAAGGGAGAATAGCACATGAGCTACAATTCTAGGCCACTAGACCAGGAAGCAACCCACACGAGAACCACTAAGCCACCAAATAGAGATGAGAGAATCCAAATCCCATACGAGTGAACTAGAACCCATCCCAAGATTAGAGGAAAAGCCCCAATTTGCACCAAGACGGAATAGAGAAAGGAACCACAGAACAAGAATCCATAGAGACTCCCTAAATTGTAAACTTGAAGTCAAAATCATTATCTCACTTGCAAAAAAACTCAAATATAAGTGTAATTGATGAACCGAGTCCCACATTAAAAATCGAGTATGTGAGAATACCACAATAATTATACACCTTAAACATCATGTTTTATGCTTAAATTGTTCATAGCAATTAATATGTATTTATTCTATCTACAAATCAAATACATGACTCTAGACTCTGATTTAACCAGTGTTGATTAAGTCACCGATTTTTCACGACTTTTTGAAAAAGTCGCGACTTTTTCCCCCTCCCGATTTTTATCTTTTAAAAAATCGCGATTTTTACGTTTTTGAAAAAGTCGCGACTTTTACCCTAAAAGTCGCGGTTCGACCCTAAAAGTCGTCGGACGTCTAAACCCGCGGGCATAAGGCCGAGTTTTTAGTTTTTTTTGGTCATTTCTAAATCTTTGCTTGTGGAGAAGGAAGGAGAAGGGTTTGTGGTCTTCCTCAATCACTGTGGAGGCAACTTAACAACCATCATCATCACCAGCAAGGATTTCTAAGTGGAGCAAGGGTTCAATTTCATTTGCCAACTAGTGTTGAATCTTTCATTCATAGGTATGTATCTAAATCCCTCAATGTTAATGTTTATTTTCCATAGATTTTTGCAAGTTTGCTTGCTTCTTTGCTTGCCTATGTTTTGTTTTGTTTTTTGGTTATTTTGCCATGATTTTCATGCCCATAGAACAATGTAATGTTTTTTCTTTTATGGGACAGCGAGCTTGAGCCTTGCTGTTAATTTTTTCTCCAGCCTCTTATTGTCATTTTTCATTGCTAATAATCTAATCTAGAGGTCTGAAATTTTTTACCAATGGGCTGTTATTTTTTTTTTAGTGGGGTTTAATATCGTTTTTTTGTTTTTTANTTGGACAATATTGATGTATTGTCTAAGTGGAGGGTGGAGTCTGAGATGCCTACCATGGAGGAGGCACCTGCATGGATAGATGAGGAACCTGAACAACAACAGGCCTTGGAGGAGCAACAGGGAGAGGAGGAGCGGGAGGAGGACGAGGAGGAGTGGCCTGAAGACATCATGGAGGGTGATGTGCAATCATCAGCACAACCTTCTACACTTATTGATGCATCTACTCCTGCACACACCAATGGCCATCCACTATCAGATGCAGGGCCTTCTACTGTCAGGGGCAGGCCTGACAAACAACCCCTTATATTTTCTTGTAAAAGGGGGAGAGGCGGAGGCCGACGTTGATATTAGATAGCTAGCTAGCTGCTAGTTTTGTTTCATTTGTCATGGACTCATTATATATCAGACATCTACAAACTCCATCATGATGATGAATCATGAGATACATTTTATAATTATATATGTGATGTCATTTTGATGTATAACTTTTTATTTGGCATCCACTAGTGACTACATATATATCAGTGATTTCTCCATAGTTATGTGCCAATGTGTTTATCTGATGTTGTTGTTGCTTTATATGTTTTACATTTTGAAAAAAATGAATATATTTTGTATTTTTTAATGTTTGTCGTGGTTTTCCGATTTTTTGCCGACTTTTGCCGAAACGATTTTTTCCAGACCCTCGCCGACTTTTTGCCGATGTCAACTTAATCAACACTGATCCACAGGACAGTGGGATAACCACTTAAGGATATGGAATTACTTGAACTAAGAGATTTATATCAAACATCTGCATATACAGAAGATGTCCTAGATAGCTTGAGTTGGTAACAGGCTGCAAAGTACAAGTATATCTTCAGCCTAAGCAAGTTCATGGATACTCCATTTACATTCATTCTTGTGACTACAAATGACAACAAGAGAGATATATTTATCTTCCTGTCATATTTATGAATCCATGTCTCAATGGAATACTATCAGAATCTCATATGTATTTTTGTTATATGACCAAGGAAGATGTCATCTCAGCACATACTTATTATAAATTGATGCATGCTAGGTCTCTCTCCGTAGTTTGGAAACCCTGCAGTATGTTGATCTATTATCTCTGATATGAAAGACAACATGTAACCTTGGGTTATTTTCTTGGTCAAGGAGTCCAACAAATTATCTTGGTAGTTGGGGTATTTTTCCTCATTTTGGGAACCCTATAGATATCTATTTTTGATCGAGAGTCCTTAGATTGTAATTGAACCATTATCCTTGGCAAAGAAGCTCAACAAGTCTGACTCAACTTTTCATATTAAACTTAGTACTGGCACTAAGAACATCTTGAAGAGATATGACATCAAATCAGAGTCAAAAGATCTTATAGGTTCAGAGGGAGCCAGTTTGCACATGCAGGGAGGCAGACATTTTATGAGACTCAAAGGGAACAATCCATACATATGAGTTAGACCATGACCTACAGCAGATGGAAGTATTAGGGTTAAATATGTGACTCGTGACTTCTCTCAGAAAGAAGGGATTATCTATGACAAGATCCTTACTTCCATTAGGATCCTTATCTCTTTTGTCACAGTGTTTGATTTAAAACTTCACCAGATAGATGTTAAGACTATTTTTTCTTAAACAGTGAAGTTGAGCAAGAGGCTATCCATGGGAAAGAATCCCATAGATTATAACAAGCTCCGAGAGCTTGGTATGAGGCAACATATAAAGGTGCATAACAATGTTGTAGTAACAACATAATAGAGGCGCATATCAGCATATATAGGCAGTATACAAAGGTGCATAACAGTGTTGTAGTAACAACATACAAAGGCAGCATAATAGAGGCACATATCAGTGATATAGAGACAGATATTGAGGCGCATAACAATGTTGTAGAGGCATCATATCAGAGGCGCATTTCAGTGCCTTAGAGGCAGCATATCAAAGGTGCATATCAGTCAATTAGAGACAACTTCATCAGCCGATATCAAAGCTGATATATCTTAGTCTTTGAAAGCAACTGGGATACATCTATATCAACAAGGTCTCTTAGTTCTCTGTCAAGTTAGAGTCATCTTGGCAAGCTCTTTAAGAGAAAAACATTCATGGTCCATATTTGTAAGTGATCTTACATTATTAATGCAATAAAGGAATATTGTTTGTTGGGGTTTTTCTCCCTATACAGGGTTTCCCTAGGGTATATGTGTTGTTGATGTGCATGCTTACATATCAACATGGTTATTGCTATTCAGTTATGATTTGGTATTGTTGAAGTGTATTAAGATGGAATCAAAGTGTTGAAGAAAATAAAAGAATTAATCCGCATAAGAAATCAAGCTCAAAATTTAACATGGTATCAGAGCTTAGGGTGTGTTAAGCGTGTTGAAGTGCAGCAACATGTACAAACAGATCCAAGCTAGCTTGATTAAGTTTCCAGTGTGAGGTCCATGGCATCCTCCATTTCAGTCAGGGCCGATGATGGACTCGAAGGAGCTGCCAACTTCAATGTATGGAAGCTCCGGATAACAAATATCTTGCAGGAGCATGATCTTGAGCAGTATGTGACCACAGTGGTGGAGGAACCCACTAATAATGCAGGAAGAGCAGCCTTCAGGAAGAGTCCAGCAAAAGCCAAGCGAATCATCTTTGACTCAGTCAAAGACAGTATAATGCCTGCAATGACTTCTTTAATGACTGCCAAGGACTGTATGGATACCTTGGTGAATCTGTATGAGAAACAGGCTCCAAGTCAAAAGAGGACACTTAAGCACAAGCTTAAGTATTTGAAGATGGAGAAAGAAAAGTCCTTCTAATGAGAAAGAAAATAGAAAAGAATATTACTTGGTTTTTGCCTTATCCAGTTCAGTTTTCACGTGGCCGAAAACTTGGTTAATAGACAATGGTGCATCAAAGCACATGACAGGGTACAAGGAGATCCTCTCAGATTTCGAGACAAAATCATTTGCAGAGCAGGTTGAGCTTGGGGATGACAAATGTTACAAGATAGAGGGAGTAGGCTCTATCTCCTTCAGATTGGAATCTGGGGCTAGACTTCATGTTGATGAAGTATTATATGTTCCAGGGCTCAAGAAGAATCTACTATC
>SNQJ01S0026384.1:22954-36208 GCA_010110895.2 Picea sitchensis | reverse complement strand
TATAATTATATATGTGATGTCATTTTGATGTATAACTTTTTATTTGGCATCCACTAGTGACTACATATATATCAGTGATTTCTCCATATTTATGTGCCAATGTGTTTATCTGATGTTGTTGTTGCTTTATATGTTTAAATTTTAAAAAAAAATGAATATATTTTGTATTTTTTAATGTTTCTCGTGGTTTTCCGATTTTTTGCCGACTTTTTCCAAAACGATTTTTTCCGAACCCTCGCCGACTTTTTGCCAACTTAATCAACACTGGATTTAACTAAAGATAAATTACTCATACCAATTAATATGTAATTTTTATATCCTACAAATCAATTATTCATACCAATTAATATGTAATTTTTATATCCTACAAATCAATTATTCATACCAATTAATATGTATTTTTTCTATCCTATAAATCAAATACATGACTCTGATTTAACTAAAGATAAATTAGTCATACCAATTAATATGTAATTTTTCTATCCTACTAATCAAATACATGACTCTGATTTAACTAAAGATATAAGGGGGCTTCACACCCCACTTTAATAAAAGTGATTGAATAATTAGATTCCAAACGGACAAAGCTATCGGTAAATGATACTTCAATTCTAGATATTTAGATGGATAGAATATATATATCCAACCAGCCTGCAAGTTGCCACTTTTATTTAAAATTATTTATGTGATAAATATAAATTTTATTAATAATTCACAAATCAAATTTCATAAATTTATTTATATTTATAAATAGATTACTAAATTTTAGGGTTTAAATTTATAAATTTATTTATATTTTAAAATATATTATTAGATTTTAGGGTTTAAATTCTATGTTATTGGTATTAAGGTAGGTTATAAGATTTTTTTTAAATTAATTAATAATTTTTTTTCAATTAAAATTAATTTTAATAAATGATTATAATAATAATTATTATGAAATGGTTAAAATTAAATTTTAAAATATTATAATATTTTAAATGGTTAAATTTAAATGTTATATTTTTTGAAAATTCAAAAAAAAAATTCATTAATTTTTAATTTTTACTGAAATTCTTTAAAAATTGTTGAAACTTTATATTTTAGCAATTGAGTTTGTATAATTTTAATTGAATTCCATATTTTAGTGATTTATTCAAAAATATAATTTAAATAACAAAAAATGATGATTTCACCAAATAATCTATTTAGTTAAATTCCCATAAAACAAAATTTAAAGTAAAATGTGTAGACAAGACCATTCTAAATTACTAAACCCTCCCATATAAGAAAAATAAATTATTATATAATATTGGATTCAACTGATTCTATGTTATGGCAGATTGAGACTCAGAAAATTAACAGAGTGCACCATTCTGTTCATTGGAATTCCATTGAAGAAAAGTAGGCTATCAAACCCTCTCAAAGAAAATAAAATTTATTACACGGTGATAACACAGAGTTGAGATTAAGATAACACAGAGTTGAGGTTCAGATAATTAAGAGAGTACACCTTTCTTTCCTGGGAATCCCATTGAAGAAAAGCCATTATCGTGGCAGGTGTGAAGATAGAGAAACATGAAGTCTATACTGCATGTAATCCGATCCAACACTCCTTTTCAGTGAATGCTAAGAAAAATATCCATGAAAACATGCATTTTTAACTGTCAATATATGGCAAGACCCGGTAGAAATAATAAAATAACACACATTTGCACTTGTTATGCTGGAAGCCCGGCTTTGCAGCGGAACTGAATTCATTCATAGCAAAGAAACAACAATGAAAATTAAGAAAGCAGCTGCTGTTACAACTCAGTCCGTCCTTATTGGTATCCCCAGAAAAGAATTGGAGGTGCAGCTGGGCCTTTAATGGATGGATCTCTTCTCTGATAAACTCTCCCATGGATTTGAATCTCCTTTTGAGACCCATAATTACAGAAACAACCAACCTATACATAATAATAGTAATGGGTATTTACAAGGAAGGAGAAACACAATTATAGTAAATCAGATCTCACACACAACACACCAACACCACCAAGGTGGCCTGAGGCCTCTGAAGCCCAAAAGAGACATACTTCCATTTTCAGAAGGTTGTAGACCTGAAAGATTTTCAACCTCTTCAGGCCTTCAATCATAGATTGGTAACCTCAGATGAGATCCCAATTTCAGCATTGAAGAAGAACTTTCAAGCCATATGATGAGATCTTCACACTTAAAGACCAAGAGAAAGCCGGAAGCCTACTGTACATCTCATCTAAGCTCTGTGCAACTTCTTCAAACTCTCATATACAGTTGAAATTGGCAGCAACCTCAAATGAGACCCAATTTTTCAATGGTGGGGTAAAGATGCTGCTCACCCCCAAGAGGGGTATTGGGGATCATATTCTACCTTGTGGGTAATAATGGATCTCTGTGAAGAGCTGCTGGCACAATGAATTCATTGTACCCAAAAGTAGAGAGTTCTTAAAAATGCCCAAACCACCTGCTCCTTTTCCTTCTCTCACGTAATCTTCTTCTTGTCTTCTAAACCACCAAACAAAATTGAAATTAAAATTGAGATTTCCACCGTTGATCTAACAATCAACTCACTCCATCAGAGAGAAGCAACCTCAGAAATACTCTCCAAATGCGGTCTCCATACACCAACCCGGCTCATCCTCCTGCTATGCCTACCAGACCTGCTGCTCTCATGGTGGGCCTTCTCAGACAACACATCTGCCAAATACTGCTCCGATATTACAAGCTTCGTCACAGTCCCACATTGCTTGATCCGGATTGAAGCACCATCCTCTTTTGCAGACTGACTTGGATTTGCATCTCCATCTGGGGCGACAGCAGAGGTGGATTGCTCCCTTCTGCTCCTCCTGCTTGAAGCCCTTTTGCTTGATGAAGGGCCAGCAGCAGCTGCACGAGGGGGCTTCTCCTTGTTGTTGTTGTTGTTCTGCCTGAGGCATGAAGTAGGTATGAGAAAATATATCTTCCCTCGCTGAAGCTCGGCATCAGGAGGCAAGACGATGATCCTGTGAACAATTCCTTGGCAGCTTGATTTTCTGAGAACATGTTTAGGATTTGCCTTCATCACCTCCCCAGCCTTCAGAGTCTTGCTGAACTCCTCCACATGGCCATTAACATGAACAATCCTCACAACATCAAGGGCACCACATGGAAGCATGCAGGCAATGCAGCATCTCAGAGAGTTGCCCATATTTGTACACGCCCAATTCCTCTTTTCTCCCCTTCTTTTTGTGGATTAAAACCTGGATCCTAAATAAAGAAAAAAGCTGTATTCTCAGACTGTGGGCTGATCAAGCCTCATCCATTAAGGGAAAACCGAGGCCTCCAGTACAGAATAGCAAAAACAGCTGCTCTCCCTTCCCTTCCCCTCTTCTTCCACCTGATTGATGAATTGAAACCAACCCAATCCAAGTCCAATCTGGTTGATGGATAAATTGAAACCAACCCAACCCAGTTGCCAATAGGGGTGTGTGCTTCCTTTAGCTGATAAGGGACCCACATCTAGCTTCCATGTGCATGCAATTCCCTTGTCCTTCCAAATTCCAATCAACCCTGGCCCCTCTCATTCATTAACTTCCACCACATTTGAACTGTGTGTTCTCTCCAGATCACCTCAGCTTTTCCACATAGCAATCATGGCGCCGTGGGAATGATAGGTATCCTCCAAAAATGCAGTGTTTCTTAGGGATTAGATATAAAGACAAATTCATAAAAAGATTAAAATGCTATTTCCAAACAGATTGCAAAAGACTGACTACCTGTAATTTCCCTTATTCCATCCCCTCCCTCTCTTCCCCCAATTCATTCATCTGAGGGCTAGCTGGCTGTACTGTCACCAATCTTGTCATCTTCCCACCACCCATCTCGAGATTCGCGAGGTCACAGCTCCACCACAAAAATTTTTTTGTTAAAATTTGCGAATCCCCTTGAAAAATCCTAAAAGAAATCAGACCACTTAAACATGGAAGGAAGTATCAGTTCTTTGTAGGGGAATATTTTTTTGCTGAAATATGTCCTATCTGAAGTCTGATTTTCCCAGGCGGTGCACGAGGCATGTGATACCATTTGTGACTTTAAAACTATGTGCCAATCAATGAGGCCACCAACAGAAATTTCTAAAATAGATTAAAAAAATACGAGTTTACCAGACTTCAAGATAGGAGTAAGTACGTACACCAGTATAGTACAGCAAGTATCTTTCAATCTGTCTTTCTAATTTTTTTAGACCTCCTACAGGAGCAGTACCGTACATACAGGGAACCTCGCACTCTATATAATGATGTATTTTCTGATCCTTGTAAAGCTGTTCAAAGTTACAATATATTTAACCACTTGTATTGGTTGTCCGGAGCATCTTAGTTTCTGTTTATTGATGGGCAGCTCTCACCAATTTGTCAAAACTTCAATTTAGAGAAAAGAATGAATCACTCAGATAAAACTCAGAGAAAGAGAACAGATTCTAGAGCAATGGCAGCATTCTCCAATTATTTTACTAGTAAAGTCTAAGAAAATATACATATCCTACTCTTTCTGAATTTGAACAATATAAAAAAACACATGTTCTTAACCCTTACACTTACTCAGGCTGTATAATAACAATAATATAAAAATATTACAAAAAATATAAATATATTTATAATAGAAATAAATATATATATATATATAAATCAAACTAAAATAAATGTTAAATTTAATATAAATAAATAAAAAATCAAAAGATAAATGTATTTAATATGTTTTCCTTTTTTAATATTTAATACTTTAACTTTATCTTCATAATAATAAATTATAGATTAAGAATGTCATCATTCAGAACTAAACTACAAATGACATGAGGTTAAACTATAACGAGGGTTTAGTATTTACTACTACAAATGACATGAGGTTAAACTACAATGAAGGTTTAGTATCCAAACTTCATGTATAAGATTAAAGGTTAAGTGTTTTTGATACCATATGACCTCTTTTTGGTAGTCTTAGTGATGATTTAATGATATATTGGGTATTTAGTGGATACAAGTGATTAGCTAAAACCGCCTTTTGGCCTTGGAGTATGAGCTTAAACTACTTTTAATTGGCTAAGAACTTGTCTTCCTTTGAAGGAAAGAGATGGGTCAACAATCCAAGACCAGAGGCATTTGATATGAATGGAAATTCTGCCCCTTATGGACCACCAACAAATTACTTTAGGTGGTCATGTTTTGTTTGCACACAATGATGGAACTACACACTGAGGCCTTGAGAATGTATCAATACAGGCTAGGCCAATAGCCTTGAGTATAGTAGGTTTTTTCTTGCTTTAGAAAAAAATATGTGTCCAACATGTTTTTCTTCTTCAATACATAGTTCTTTAACTTTCTCACAATAATATAGATTAAGAATGATGTCATTTGAAGAGAGAAGAATTAGGAGGAAAGGCCCAAGTCTCAGTAGCAATGCCCCTTTGTAAAAATCCCTTGAGAAAGGGTGGTGCATCCAAGGTCTCCAATTGATGATCAAGTTGCAAGTCTATTGCCCATATCATTAAGACATTCGAGATGTATCGGGTTTACTTTTTTGGTGGTTGTGTCTTTTGAGTTGGACTTGGACTCGGTATTTCAAGTGCTAAAATGGTTTTCAAACTTTTATGTTATTTGTAAATTTAATGTCCTCAAAGCCTTCGTCATAGAGGTTGAGGGTTGTGTGTGAAAAATTTGGGGTGAGTTGTATGAAGTTGAAAATATTGTATACTTTTACTATAGGGTTTTTCTTATAGTGGAATTTCGATATAGAGAAGCTAGGGCCTCTATCCTTTTTAAGGGTCCTTTGTTTTTCGAGTACTTCAGGTTTTTTCTTGAAATCATGGTTCATTGATTTTCACCCTCCACAAATATAAGCCAACAAACCCTGATGTGGGTTTGACTTCAAAATTTGTTGACTCGCCCTTGGCGGAAGAGGTTTATGAAAACAATGAGAATATGCTTGTCAAGTATATTGACTTAGGTGGAAAATAAGGAAAGAAAGTATCACTTATGCCATAATTCATGTGGTGCTAAATTTAATTGGATTCGTTGGAGAAATAATGGATGCGGCATTTGGACTAAATTGAGAAGGTTATGCTCAAATGTCGTAATTGTCAAAGTCATGAGCACATTGTTAAAGTCTGCCATTTAAAATTTTCTTTGGATGGCATAAGGCTTAGAGTAGATAGTATTGGTGTACAACACGTTATCTACAAGTTGGAATTTTAAAAGGATCCTCTAAGGGCCAAGTTCAGAGGGTTCAAATGTTAATCCTCCTTTAACGTGTAAGAAAGTTGTGGAATTCAATATTGACTCACTAGTTAATATAAAGGAACACTTCATGAATAGAGATATCTTTGATGGTAATAAGTTCACTAATAAGGTCTTACTAAAAATGACATAGTTGGACAATGTAGTAAATGAAAATGCTGAAAATAAGTGCAAAGCTGACATAAAAGTTAAAGATGAGTCTTCTCCCTTTGAAAATCATTAATCATAATAAGAACCTTTAAAACATGTTACTTGTTAGATTTCAAAGAAGTTACAAGGTTAAAATAACCGGAAAAAGAGAATGGGAAAAGTGTGAATTTGATAAGATTAAATGTATAATTTTGAGATGTGTTGGTTAAGAATTGTTTATATTTTAATAAGTTTTTTTGTTTTGCAAATACTTATTTGTGTGATTGATTGATTTCTAAATAATGAAAAACTTTATATATATGCATGTGGACATTTTTTATTATTTAAAAATCATAATCAATTAAGTTATCAATCAATTATTTATAAAAATAGTAATATGTTAAATCACAATCAAAATTTAATTTTCTAAAAACATATTATTTTTAATTAAAATTAAAACCATATTATGTTTTTAATTAAAATTAAAACCATAGTTTAAATGTTAAATGACTTTGATAGAATGAAACCCCTAACCATAAAAATATAAGCTTTATATTCATAAAGAATGTAAAATCCATCATTTGTACACCTAGTGCATGGCATTGTACTTTGGCCATTAAGATTATTCACGATTCAAAATATAAGGTACACTTGCAAACCAACTGTCAAGAAACATTAAATGAGACAGGTGATGTTTAACTACTCCTTTTATATTAGAAGAAAGTCCATGGAAACTCCCTATGATTTGGAAGTATTCAACAAATCCAGTGGGTATCTCACCTAATCAGACAAACCTTCTTAGATTAAATATATTCAACTTATGTCTGAGTACAATGTATCAATAATGATAGTTGTAGATATTTAATCTCTTAAGATATAAAGTCTTGTAGATATTTAATCTCTGAGGATATAAAGTCTTGTGACTCAACTATTGTTGATATTTCGCATGTAAAATAACCTAATGTTTTATTAAAATAAGAAAGGAATCAAAGTACAGAATCACATTAACATAGTTCTTTTACTCATATATGAGTAGTTGTGATCTGGATCATGTTTTCCTCCACTAAATTAAGAGAATGTGTGACAAAAATAGTGCTCTGGAGCTAGTTGACAGATGTTTTCCTCCATTAAATTAAGAGAATGTGTGATAAAACTAGAGGAGGTTATTATTCACTGAACCAATGTTGATAAATGTATGGATAAACTAAAACAGGGTTGTGGCCATTTATTAGTACTTTATTAAACGATGTTGGACTTCTCCAGATTCAAACTAGATTAGAACTTGAAAAGGTAATATAAAAATAACTTGAAAAGGTAATATAAAAATAAAGTAAAAAATCAATTTTAATTATTTAAAAAATGGTGAAAAATATGAGGAGGTTATTATTCACTGAACCAATGTTGATAAATGTATGGATAAACTAAAACAGGGTTGTGGCCATTTATTAGTTCTTTATTAAACGATGTTGGACTTCTCCAGATTCAAACTAGATTAGAACTTGAAAAGGTAATATAAAAATAAAGTAAAAAATCAATTTTAATTATTTAAAAAATGGTGAAAAATATTATATAAATATAATGGAGCAGAATATTTTTTTTTGTAAGTTAGTAAGTATATTAGAACTTTTTGAAAATTTACAAACTGTCTATTCTAGGTGCCAACAGTGTCCGGTTGGGAAACCACTGTTGGCCCTGGTTCAGAAATTTAATGACACTTGTCCAAAAAATGATGACACTTGTCCAAAAATAAACAGAATGATTGTATTGAGAAAACCTACTATGTCGCGTAGGGCTTGGGGTTGTTTGAGTTTTAATCTAAACAGAGTTCATTGTTTGAGCAGAGCTGACTGTCTATACAATTTCCTAACAAACTGAAAAAACATGGAGTAAAAGACTAGAAAAAAGAGAGTTTTTTCAGAGACCTGGACCATAGGATGGGCCTGCAAAGATTTGGGTATTCTTCAGCTTGCCTTTGTCTCGTTCAGCGCTCGCCTGCTTGAGGTCTTGGAGGAAGAGTAACAGCGTGTCCACTCTGCTCCTTTGTTTTTCATCCTACGTTTGTAAATCCCTGAGGGCAGTTTTGATGTCCTGTTGTCCTTTGGCCAAATCTCTCAAAGCCTGAGTGATCTCTTCCTGGTTAACATGGTTGTGGCAAGGGGGACGAAATGTGGAATCCTTCGAATTGGCGGAGGTGGCTTCAGAAAGGTGGATCGACAGGGTAGCGGCGGGAGGTGGTCGTCGCGGTGGAAGAGGAGAGGGTGGGGGTGGTGTGTATCCCAGGGAGTTCCCGAAGGCGTCGAACCATTCAACCCGACAACCATACTCATTTGATAGAGGCGAAATTTCTTGAGTGGCTTCAAGTTGCGTCGTTGCTGGAGCAGGAGCCAAAATAGGAGGCAGGACGGGAAGAGCATCCACAACTGGAGGGATATCAGCGGTAGGCATTTCCATGTCCGAGAGGTTGCTCGAATTTGGCATTTTCCTGCCCTTGGCTGCGTACCAGGTTGCACCTCTTCTAGACTTGCCTCTCAGGCCTGGCATAAGGGTTGTCGAGGTTGGGAGGGTGGATGCCTAGAGCTTGAAGATCAACAGAAACCTGTGAGGAGGAGGGAAGGCGTCGGGAGCTGTTAGAGTGAAAATGCCCCTGAGTTCGGCTATGAGGGCTCCTATTCCATGATGGGGAGGTGACCGCTGAGGTGATGTGTGTCTCTCCATGCGCGATCCCTCCCTGCAAGTTCTCCAGCTCGTGCGACGGGCTCCTGGCTTGAAAGTTCAACATGATGGCGGCGTGGGAACGTAAATTGCGAGGTGAAGTGCCAGGAGGGGGATGGGACGTGCCGGGAGTGCTTGTACATGCGAGCGCCAACTGGATGACTAGCTGGCCGGTTGGCCTCTCCATGTCTTGTGCGCACGAACTGCCTAGTATCACCCCATCCAGGGGATGGAGTAGAATATCTTATTTTTAATATATTTATAAGTTATTTATTTTATATTTAAATTTAATTTTCTAAGAAAAAAGGAACCAAAACCAAACCAAATATATAGAATTTTTGGGAGAAATTGAGTTTTCATATCGAATTTGATTAAACTAAGGTTGATCAAAATGAGGTAAATTAGTGTCAACCATTGTTGATTGAGGAATCCACTCTTTTTTGGGGAATAAAGTAGAAGAGATAAATATCAGACTTTCCTCCTCAAAGTAGGTCATGGTAGCTAACACTCCTCTATGTGGAAGAAAAAGACATCATGAAATTGATACCTTTGATTCAAAGGACACCTTCTGACTCACGATTAGTTACCATGACTGGTTCTTGAGAAGGGTGGTAAAAACTTAAAAATAAAGAAAGTGAAAACAATTGAATGATTAAAGACTCTTTTATAAAGGGCAAGAAATATAACATACATTATTTTAAAACTAGAACTGAACATTTTCATTATATATATATATATATATATATATATATATAAAATGTTGTGCCAAGAAGACAACAATTACAATAGATCTTCAAAGAGTTTCACAAAACATTACATAATTCTAGTTTTCTAAATACAAATAAAAGGGTAGTCCTTGGCCTAACATTCCAAGTATTCTTGCAGGTGGATTGCCAGACAAACTGACAAAAAATGCAAATAACAAGGAAAAACATTCATAATGTATCTCATTTCACGTTGTTATGGTCCTCTACATCTTCTCCATCCCACTGGTTGGTCTCATCTTCGATCTCCATGGGAACCTGGTACCCTGTTTCAACCCCTACCTCCCCACCATGGATGGAACTTTGGGTTTTGTTGTTGTTTGAGGCTAGTGAAAGATTGTCCATGCACTGAGATAAAATCAGAGTCTGAAACCTGCCACACTCAACCTCTAGTGTTTCTAATCAACCCTTGAAGCTTAGAAGGACACTTGAAACATTTTCATTGTGGGAAATGCTAGTCTACGCCAGCTCTGCAACCTTGGCAATGAGGAACAAAATTAGCTTGCCCAATTTCCTCGTGCCTCCGAAGGATTCATTTGAACTCAAAGGCATATTATCTAACCATTGTCTCCCCCTCTGCTTTCCCTATCTACAGGAAATTACGAGCCTCAATCACCGACCCCAGAACAATTCCACGGCATGGTGAAAGGCCCCATGCTTCCCAAGATTCACAACGTCGCCAACATTGTACCTTTTTCTAGCAGACTCTAGTCAAAAGCATACTTCCCCTCGTTCTCAAAAACCATTACACCACTTAAACCCCTAGTAGCTCCCACTTTAATCCCACCTCTGCCACAACAAATCCAGAGAGAATTCACCACCACCTAACCGCAAATGAAACACCCACCTTTAGCTCCACCCTCGACCAAGCCTTGAGGGTGCATAGTTAATGCAAAGACTTGTAACAATAAATCCTATGTGCTTCCCCACATTCCATTTCTACAAGTTTAACACCCCCAAGAGTCATCATTTCAATTAAATGCAAGCATGCTTGCGTGTTCCTGTTGTCCCTCCACCAACTGATATGTGTGCACGACCATTGAGTTAACTACACAATATGTCCTTTGTAGCCACACGTAGTCAGCCCAACATTAATAAAAGGTTCCGCCATTAATGATCCAGAGGATAGGGAGAGAATGGAAATCCCCATTTTGCACAATTTACCCAAGAGGTAGAGTGGATGCCAACTTGGCTTAGGCATCCACTTTGTCATTCAACATAGTCATATGACATAAGGAAATGTGATCAAACTGAAGGACAAGTAGTTTGATTTGTGCCCTCTAGAATTTGACTGGAAATTAATGGCCCGAATGATAATCATTGAATCCAATGAAGACCATCAATGTTCTAATTCCCCGAGATTTGTTGATATTAATTCCATGCCAAAGAGAATAGGCCTCATGAGATTGTTATATTCCATCCCAAGGCCCCAGGTATAATGTACCATGTTGTTCGCCTCGGGATAATGTGGACTTCCACCTGCTCCTGCTGCCCCTGGAAATGAAATGTACATTATTAATGTAATTCAAATCTTTTAAATGCGGCATACACCTATACTCTTGTGAGACTTGCAATATGCACTTATACTTTTGTTTTATCGTGCTTTGAGCACCTAAAAATGTGATGTTCATTTTATAACATATTAAAAATATGATTTATGATTTTTTTAAGAAAAAATATAATGATTAACATAATAATATTATATATATTTGTTATATTAATTTGATTTTTTTTTTAACAAAATGTTAAAACTGCATTTGAACATAATGTCAAAAATCTTTAAAAACAATATTTTAAGATTTAAAAACTCTAATTATGATACAAAGTTAAAACTGAATAGAAATTCTGCATTGTAAAAAAAAATTGAGATAATTACAAAGGAATTTATAAATAAAGTTTATATTCTTTTAAGTTTAAAAATTACATCAAAACTATGTGTGAAATAGCCCTCACCAACAACCTCAATCACAATCTAGTAGCTTCTACCATTAATTAAAGCAGTCGACACATCTATGAGCAAACTTAGAAAGGCAACTAAGCAATATTGGTGGTCTTCCTCCATATGTGGTGAGATTTCCAAAGAGGGTCTAATGATGGTTGCTTCCTAACTGGGAGTGGGATGCATATGCATTTTCATAGGGAAAAGTGTAGAGTAGAGCATGCTTCTCTGGCCATGGAGTGCATTACAATAAAGGTGCACTTCTCTAACGGTAAAACACTATTTCCCACATATTTTTTTTTAAAGGGAGTGCAGAGGCCTCCATAGTCTTTTTTACAAAAGGTGTGCATTGATGATTATGGAGATGATGATGGCCTAAAGGTGGTGTATGTAAATTATGTGATTGTCATTGGAGGAGGCAGCAGGCATGTGGGAGGGGATGATTGTTCTGCTGCTAATTATTCATTCCCCTGTCCCTCATCTTGCAGCATATCCCATTCGTGCAGTTGGTGTGCATGGCCAAAATCATGGAAGGACATATATAAAAGTCATACATGGCTCCACATAATGCTCTCTTCTCATTTTATTAAGTGGTCGTGCACCTCAAATCACTCATCAAAAACTTTATATATATAGTAATGGGATTTGGAACTTATATAATGGTGTAATAATAATTATAAATTAGTACATATTTATTATTATAATTTAAGATTAATAATATAAAAAGAATTAATTTGACAATGATAATGTTTTAAGATAATATTTTTTTTTAATTAGTGTTTTATAAAATGTTTATTTTTTTTATATACTATATAATTATACAAAATTTAAGAAGAAAGAGCAGACGAAAAAAAAATCTATTTAACATTTACATTGAAATATTGAAATTCTATCACATCAATTTTTACAATAATTTGGAATATGTACTTATAACAAAAATAAATATAATAAAACTACATAACAATGATTATGACGATTAAACTTTGAAATTATATAACCTATAATAACACCACTTTGAAATTATATAATCCATAATAACATCACTTTGAAATTATATAATCCATAATAACTTCAAAACTTAATGATTAATATATTAACTTATTATTATTTTAAACATAATGTTAATTTTTCAATTCAATCCATCTTAAATATTAAAATTATCGTGTACAATGTGCATCGCACAATAATTTTATGTTACTTTACAATTTTAGTCTAACCAACATTTTTTTTTCAACGAAAAAATACGCTTTATATTCAAAAGGATATAAAAGTATACATGTCTGGAGTGGCTGGGCAAGACTCTAAAACCAGATCTATGCCGATAAATAATGCTTCCAGTCTAAACAAGTATGGAAATACACATAGCATCCAATGACATGAGCAATGAAAAGCCTCAAAACATGGCTAGTCGCTCAAAGAGAGATCCTCGCGGGTGGGCCCT
>SNQJ01S0026384.1:3271-22164 GCA_010110895.2 Picea sitchensis | reverse complement strand
TCTATCCGTCCTGCCCCTGCTGCTGTATCCGTCCGCCATTGTAAATACGAGCGCGTGGGTGGAGGTGAATAGCATTTAAGCAGGGGCCGAGTGGAGTCCACCTGTGACCCCTGGGCAACGTGTCACCCCATCCGGGGCAACATAATGTTAATTTTTCAATTCAATCCATCTTAAATATTAAAATTATCGTGTACAATGTGCATCGCACAATAATTTTATGTTACTTTACAATTTTAGTCTAACCAACATACTATACCACTATACTTACAATTCAATTTTCATTAATAATACTTAGTATTAAGCTTAATTTATCAATGACATTTTCCATGATCACTCTACTTCTTTTTAAACTCAATTAAGTAAACTTTTACAACTAAAGTATAAGTGTAAGTGTTTTATGTGATCAAGTTTCTTAATATTTTGAAATGTAATTACCATACATAACATATTACACATGGTGTCTTTGAGAGTTAATTACCATGTTTATTTTTATTTTTTAAATTGATTTAAGTGATTTTTCTATTAGGTGTTAGAGGAGAAAATAATGGTTTAAAATAATGACGGGTGACTCTTAAAAAGAGAAAGAGCAACAAAATTGCATTTCACATTCCTCATGTAGAATGAAGAAATGTAAAAATGTAGATAATGGAAGAATAACTTGAAAATTAGGCTTTGCACTCCACACCAAATGGATGGGGGAATGTTGGAAATCAGCCATGGGAAGAAAAGAGAAACAAGTCTCCCCACATTATGCATTTTGCATGAATGAAGAAATGTGAAAATGCAGATAAGAGAAGAATAACTTGGAATCTTCACTTCACATAGATGCAACGATGTGGGAATGTGGGAACTTAGCCATGATGAGAAAGAAAAAAAAAAGACTATTTGTATTCTCCATGAAGAATGGGAAAATGAGGAAATATGAAAAAGAAAAGAAAAAAGACTTTTATTATCTTCCTACTATGATATCCAAATCACATAAGCTACATAGATATACTGATATTATGATCAAATATGTTTTTTTTTAACAAGAACGATTGGAAATTTATATTAAAAAGGAAAGTTTGTGCTAATGCACTTTACATAGAGGTAAAAATATGGCAGTTCATTAAACTATGACTAGAGAGCTCGCTGAGAATTCTGGTGTGTTCTAGTCTTGAGCTTAAAATTGCTCCTTAAATAACTGCTAATATGCCATGTGAAGATGGCTACATATGAAAACAAAATAAACCGATATTTACTAAACATCCATAAGACCTGTTAGAAATTGTTGGTTGCTTCTGCATCTGCTTAGAAACTTGCTTGAATAGTTGTTGGAGGTTGAATTCTGCCTTATGTGTTGTGCATTGCTGGTGTCGGTGCCAGGTCTGGAGAGTCCTGGTTCTGTTCATTGGCAACCTTTGAGTGGAAAGTTGATGGACACCTTGATTCAATTGACTCAATTGAGGCTGCAGGAAGCTGAGGACAGTCGAGAGGATTTCCCACTTGTTGTCTGAGAAAACTAATATGTTTGATGTTTTTATTAACCCCGCACAAAACAACCATGAACTCTTGATTATGCCTGTGTTCCTGAGGCTACAGTTGGTTATGGAGGGATGCACTTTGGCGTCTAAGCTCCTAATTATCCATTTGAATTTCTCATATTTGTGTTCCCATTCTTTCGCCTGAGGTCCTAATTGCAGCTCTCAGATCTCGGTTTTGGTCTCGTAGATCCTCTATGGCACATGAGGGGTAGGAGCATGGTGCTTTGGATATTCTCTGGATGATGAGAAGGGAACAAAGATGCTCAAAGGAATGAAATTATTTTCTGGAGTGAAAATGCATCTCCGAGGGACATAAATGATGCCAAATTCACATATAATCTGAAGATTGACCGCTTGCGCATGGGAGGAGACAGGAGAATTGAAGTTCCCATGGACCAGAGTACCTATCTATAGAGGAGAACTCTTTTGGTGATGACATGAGTGTGATGGAAAACATCAGGGAGTGTTGAAGGACTGCAAAACAAACGTGCAAAAGAGAAAGGTTGATTTGGCGAGGCATGTGGGAAAAAAAGGGAGGGATGATCAAAGTTCCATGAAGCCAAAGGAAGATTTGCGTATCAGCGGGCATGAAATGCCAACTGTCCAAAACACGTGAGCGTTGAGGTTCAAATAAGAGAGACAAGATGGCGGAGATAAGGAGTTGAGGTGGAAGGGAAAGTCTGAGAGTGACATAACCGCTACAAAGACAGGGACCTAGGCAATTTTGAGGAAATCGCCACCTTTGGTAATTCTTAAGGAAACCTCACATGGGACATGATTTGATTAATGGAAAGAAGGCTATGTTCCTTTGTTTTAGCTTCTTTTGCTTGTTTATCAGCTGCTTGGTTTTGGGAGCAGAGAATATGGAAGAATTGGATCTTACTAAATTGAGATTCTAGGGCCCTTATCCGAGATTGAAGACCAGAAAGAGCTTGATTTGTGGATTTTTTGGAGCCAAGAAGCTCTTTAATGATTAACTCAGAGTCTCCAAGGACAATTAACTCATGAAGATTTAAGGATTGAGCATTTCGTAACCCCATATAGACTGCTAGGCTTTTTTCTTTATTATTGGTGGTATTCCCCAACCCCGAAGAATAGTCCAAAATATTTTGTCCATTTGAATCTGTGATAACTCCCCTGCACCTGTCACCCCTATATTATGATCAAATGTGTTAATATCCAAGACCAACGCAAGAAAAATCTTAAGAGATTTCACAAACAACCTAATAAAAATATACTTGTTGTATCTTAATTAATGTATAAATAGCTAAATTATATAAAAAAAATCATTTTAAATCATTTTCCAATATCATTTTAAAAACAATATTAACATTAATAATTTTAGAGTTTTTAATATTAACATTTCANTAATAAAAATATACTTGTTGTATCTTAATTAATGTATAAATAGCTAAATTATATAAAAAAAATCATTTTAAATCATTTTCCAATATCATTTTAAAAACAATATTAACATTAATAATTTTAGAGTTTTTAATATTAACATTTCAAATGTATTTTGCATTTTAACCTTTTAAAAAAAACTACAAAACTTAACTATAAATCTATCTCCAAATTAAAAGATCAAAATAAAAGCAACAAACATAAACACAAAGTTATATTTAGGACAAGTTTATTTTTCTTACAACTCAAATTCATCCCACTTAAACATACACTCATCCCTAATTTCATATTTGAATAAAAGTTATAACATCTTAATTCTTTTAGATTAATTTAAAATATAATCTCAATATTTTAGTATTGAAATTTTACAAATAAAAATAATTAATATATATTAAATTTGTTTGAACAAATTCTGTTAGATTAATTTAAAATATAATCTCAATATTTTAGTATTAAAATTTTACAAATAAAAATAAAAACTATATATATTTTTTATTAAGACTTTCACACTGTGTTAGATTTGTGTTAATAGCTTTCAAATTCACACAATAAATTCAAAAGATATTAATATAAAAACTATATATATATTTTTAGTAAATATCCATTTTTAATAATATAATATTTAATATTTAATTTTTAATNACAAAAAATAAAAACTATATATTTTTTTATTAAGACTTTCACACTGTGTTAGATTTGTGTTAATAGCTTTCAAATTCATACAATAAATTCAAAAGATATTAATATAAAAACTATATATATATTTTTAGTAAATATCCATTTTTAGTAAATATCCATTTTTAATAATATAATATTTAATTTTTATTTTTTAATTTTTATATTATATTTTATTATTAACATGAATGGTTGGATTTTTGTATGTCTTGTCTTGATTAAACACATTGTAAGGGTATTGAATTAGGGTGTCTTAGCAAACAAAATCCACATCTTAACCGTGAAAATAACTAAAAATGTTATTAATAATTTACATTGATATTTTCAATAAAATAAATAAATTTTATTACTATGCAAATTTGTGTATCATTCAAAACGGACCCCTTAATAGCATTTTAAAGTAAAAGATACCATTTTAATGCATTATGCCATTAATTTTGGATAGTGCCTACCACCCAACCTTTATTTTCATATTTAATGTCATAAACTTAATGTACAACTTGAGTGGGCCTAATAATTAAGAACATGTGTTTCCTCCTAAAATTTTTTTATTATGAATATTTATGATTTTTATAGTAAAATTGATAATTGAAACAATCCAAAATATTTATAAAATTTATAATATAAAAAAATTATAGGATAAGTAACTTTTTCTTTTAACTTTTTTAATGTTAACAATATAAAGTATCACTTTACTTAATTTCATAATTTAATTATTTTTGAACATCTTCTCTTCCATATAAAACTTTATTTTACCCAACTTCATAACTTAATTATTTCGAAACACTTTCTCTTATACAAAAATTTAGAAATTTATAATAATATTGTTACTTTAATTTCCATTGTATAATGATATTGTTACTTTAGTTTCCACCATATGTCTAAACATATAGAAATGATATTTTTAAAAATATTTAATAAACTTATTTTTATTTGTGTGATAAATCTTATAAATCTTAGGAAATAGTAAACATCATCATCATATCATTTTAAACTTAATCCAAATTAAAATATATAATTACAATTTTTTTTGTTTAGTAAACACTCTATTTTCTCAAATCCAAATTTCCATGTTAAGTGCCTCTTGCCAAAAATGCAAATAACTTGTACCATCCCATCCTTAAAATGAGGAAAGTACCCCATATATATTCTATATAAAAATATATATATCTTTAATTTTAACTTTTGACCAAAGTTCCACTATACATATAAATAGATATAATATTCAATGCTCTTTTAAAGTTGATGGGGTCCATGTGTTTATTGTAATCTGGATATTACCATAAATCTTGCAATAAGATAGATTGGAGAGTATGTGACAACTTTTTATATAGTTGAATACGCTTTTTAATGGAAAAGACAACATACTTTTTTTTTTATAATAAATTCATGATTTAAAATAAAAATAAAAAAAATATATATATCTTAATTTTAACTTTTGACCAAAGTTCCACTATACACTATAAAATAGATATAATATTCAATACTCTTTTAAAAATTGATAGGGTCCATGTGTTTATTGTAATCTGGATATTACCATAAATCTTGCAATAAGATAGATTGGAGAGTATGTGACAACTTTTTATATAGTTGAATACGCTTTTTAATGGAAAAGACAACATATTTTTTTTTTTATAATAAATTCATGATTTAAAATAAAAAATAAAAAAATTAATAATATTTATCATAAATATCACAACGAGTTGATTAAGGGAAAATGATTTTTTTTTTAATATCTTTATTATATAATTTATAATCATGAAGTATGAGATATTCAGTATTCAATATTTATCTAAAATTGAAAGAACAAATTTTAAATTATTATTATAGAAAAAATATTTTTAAAATAATTAAAAATAATAATAAAATTATATAGTTCAAAGTGGTTGGATCTAATGGTGAAAAGCGAGGAGTTTTTCATACTTAGAAAATATTCAATTTCCATGAGGGCAACTTGAAGCCATGGGGCACCTTGAGGTAGTGGTCGAATGTGTGATTGCACCCATAAATATTATATTAAAAATGATATCGTGACCCGTGCACACATAAGTGGATCAAAGCCCACCCCCATGTCGTTCAATTTTTAGCACCCCAGATGGGGTACTATCAGGCTGCCATGTACACCATGAGCCCATGCACGTCAACCACCCCCTCTCTCCTAGGGTGGCGACTCGACGACACTCATTCATTTCACATGAGAGTGCCTTTGCAAGCACACCTGCTATCGTCCTCCACCTTGTACAACGCTCGTGTGACTCTGATGGCTCATCAGATCTCTCCGCGGGTTAATCTCATCACTCTCCCTTGGAAGATGGCTCATTGTGCTCTTTCCTCAACCTGCGAGCTCTTCTCCCGAAGCATGTTCTTCTTTCCAAGCTCGATCTCCTCTTTTGCTCCAAGAGCCCTCCTTTGGCCTCGCGCACCTGTTTCACCCCCTTTTTCCCTCTACGTGATCCACCTTGGTGTCATCTTATGCCTAGAATGTGAGGTCACTCGCTTAGAGCCAGCTCGCGCTCAACACAAAGTGGACGCACTCCTTAAACTTCTCATCCTTGTTGCACCTGTCCCTGCCACACCAAAATGGATCAACATTTATCTCCTCCTTTGGGTGAAGTCACCGATCAAAAGCCACCCTCTGCTCCACCCATGAATTCTTCCACAGGTCCACTTCCCCCCAATTCGGATGCAACCTCCATTTCTTCCCCCACGCCTCCGCTTCACCCGGTCTTCACTGATGTCCGGAGGGAAACCATTTTAGCACTGCGCTGAGACAATGCATAAATGAAATTTCTCCAGGAGCTAATGGAGAAGTGTCTGGACTGGCTTTCAGAATCAAGAGCACAAGCCCAACTCAACACCGCACCATAGAGGAGCTTCTACAGGATACAATGGAGCCAAAATGGTCGGACTCGTCCAAGCATACTTTCCCCTACAACTACACAAGCAAGTAATTTTCATGGCTTGTTATTTTTTGTTTTTCCTAGCCTCTGTTTGGCCTACCAAACCATAGAGCTATCTTTTATGTTTCAGTAATAGGCTTAGCTTATCTATTTTGACTGTTCATCATGGCAGTTTGTTAGATAGTAACCGCTATAGCAGAATTCTATGGGACTTATATCTATGGTGGTGGGGTTGGTTTCCTTTCATGGCAGCCTCAACACTAGTTTCTAAGACATTATATGTAAATTTTGATCCCGAAAGGTAATACAACTACTAGCTTACAAAAATAAATAAAAAATAAAAAATTGTATATATAATATATATTATATTTTGGATAAAATGTTAAATTGCAATAAGTGATAGTAGTTGGTTTCATATAATGAGATTAAGGATAGATGTTATTAGAAAGTACATGATTTCATTGGAGGTAGTTTTAGTGATGACCACAACGGACATTGGCTTTCTTGCAAATACTATTTATGATGAAATTACCTTTTGGTTATATAGAGATCTAAAATTGTTTTTGGTTAAAATTTATTCTTCCTAAAACATAAGGAAACAAGTTAACAACCCAAGACCTAGATACATTTCATAGGAGTGAAAGTCAATCCCTTAAAATCCACAATAAATAATTAAATCCTAAAATATATCAATTAAGTTTGAACAAATTTGGTTTAGTGATCTTTATTCCATACAAAAAGATGACTTATAAGAATATTTAATATGTGAATGTTGTGGGGGTGGGTACCATTACTTTTATCCATACAACCATGAAAACAACTTGCAAGTGGGAGAGAATAAAATATAAATGAATTACATTTAATAATTTTTTATTATTTAATTTTATTATATTAAATGATTTTAATAAAAATATTTCATTTATCATCTTTTTATTATTTAATTTTATTATATTAAATGATTTTAATAAAAATATTTCATTTATCATCGTGCATGTAAAATCTAGTAAAACTTGCAATGGCTACCAAGTTGCATAAGTGAAGTTAAAATGGATTATATTAACAAAACAATTTTTAAGTTAAAATGGATTATATTAACAAAACAATTTAAAGCGAGGATTGCATTCTTACAAAACAAAATAAAAAGAGGTGGATAGATTCATTGAATACTTTATCTATATATATGGCAATTTAATAAAATGAATTCAAAAGTTATTTATTGATGGTCATAACAAATTGAAAGGAAGGTTGTCACTTTTTTTTAAATTGGGAGTGTAATAGTTAGAGTGGTCGGGCAATTACTTTCAAGATGCTACTACAAATATATTAAGGATCCATTTACACTTAGAGTTTAAGTAATTTTTTATAGCCACATTAAAGAGTATTAATTTAAATAATAATAATAAATTTTAATATATATATTTTGTAAGTATACAATTTTAAGTATATTAATTAAAATAGGGAAAATTTATGCAAATCTATATAATTGTTGGTTTGTCATTGGGAAAACTAGACCAATAGCAATGATATAAGGTTTCTAGCCACATTGTCTAAGAGATGTTTTGAATTAAGATCATACTAGTGATACAATTTGACGAGCTTAGATATCTAATTTGCTTCGAACGGACTAGATAGCATCGCTTATAGAACAAAATGAAGATAAGCATAAATTTAAACATACGAGACATTAGTCTAGAGAATCTCCCCCAGATCCTTGAGGTGGATCAAGAATCGGTTGTTGGGGGACATTTAGTGGATGGTCAATATTTGATAGGCTTGGAGTCAGGAGTATGGATTTGATTTCCTTGAGTTGTGCATGTACCTCGTCCAGTTGCAAGATGATTTCTTCCCATTCCTCCTCTTGTTCTTGCAGTATCTCGTCCATAAAATTTTTGATGTGCCAATACAGGTCATCAGTCTTCCAATACTTGGTGTCACGTTCTCTAGAATTGACAATGTCAATGACCCAACTGTTAATTTCCTCGTCAACATCTCAATCATGAATTAAGCTCCTCTCTAGACATATTTCCCCTTCTACATTTTCCATTTCCTCCTAGATATGTGGGAGAGTAAGCACCTTGAATTCCTCTGTTGTTGCCTAAGTGTCCTGCTACACCCTCGTGGTTGGAGGTTCATGACTGGAATTTCGTGAGCTAGAAGGGTTACCCTGGTTATGTCTCCGTCAGTGGTAGCCCCGATGATATCCTCGAGTGGGAAACACTACTAAAGCCCCGTTGATATTAGCAACTTGGAGTGATGTATGAGATGCTAAATACTAAAAGACTTCATAAATGTCTAAATCCCGGTGACTATGTGATACATGATCTTTTCGTGAGGTGACTTATTAAATAATTGTATTAAATGAGCATAAACTAAAGTACACCATAAAGAAGGAAAATCTCAAAAGTAAAGAGACATAATAATGAAATATGAACACAAATAACTTGATAACGGAGTTTGACTCTGGTGGACTACGTCTCTAGGTATTGCTCTCAAATGGGTAGGTATTTTTATTAACTCCAGAAAAGAATTGGGCAAAATACATAAGTATACCTCATTTTTGAGTTAATCTACAAAATCTTTGCTCAGATAAAAAAACTAACACCACCACTGCGTTCGTGGCATCGTTTTACCTAAAAATGACTATCTCCACGCCTTGATCTGAGTTTGACACTTTCAGGCCCAAGAGACACCCCTGCCTCGGTTTCTGTGCCACTGCCTCTACAATAAATGACTAAGAAATCTCGAAAATCATGCCCAGTATCTCTTGAAAACTGCATCCAAATCCGTACAGTATGGACGCGCTTGGTCTCACATGTTTTTCTTTTGTGTCAAATGCACCGACGAACACCCCTTTTTATACAAAATTTCGATAGTTTGGAATAAATGAAGGCGCTTGGCACATTTGTAGTTGGAGATATTTTAATTCATTAGTCAGCAGAGGTCCCGAGGTCAAATCCCATGAGCCTCCCTTTTTTTTGGCATATAGTTAAACCATTTTTGCGGGCTCCACTAAATCGGGCGGGCGACCACTAGAATGGCGGATACAGTTGGCGGGTGGTTATAATATCCGGCGGAGAATATGGCGGTGGTTTAAACTAGCAGATATGTTGGCTAGAATGGCAGATAGTTGGCATATTCCATATGTGGCGGAACCTGTGGTTGTGTGGGTTAACATAGAACCAAGGGCTGGGCCAAAGGCCGAGCCCTTTTCTCCCCCATATGAAACATTATTACAACTTAAATTAAATCTGTGCCAATGTATAAACAAGGAGCATGTAATGGTAAGTTGGCTAGTGCAGAGGTGTGAGGCCACGCCATCCCATGCCAACTAAGCTGTACGGACGTGCCACGTGTCACCCTTGCAGTTGTGCCATGTGTCACCTTGACCTTTTGACTTTTTGACCAAGTTAGACCTAAACTTTGACCACTTATAACTTTTGATTTGTAACTCCGTTTGACGAGTTGTTTGCACCATTAGAAATCTTGCGACACACTCTTCGCGATCATGCCCTTTTCACTGAATTTTGGGAACTTTGAATGTTTTCCCTTTCTCTGTCTGCTGAAGCCATTCTGAGCATTTTGAGTTGCTTCATCGAATTCTGAGTTGTTCTTAACCTTCTCTGGATCCTTTTTGGATCACTATGGTAGGAGAGTCAAGCCTTTCATTTTACTATGTTGTGATCACTCATCACCATGATACAACTAGGACAAGTCACGCAACTACACTCATGGAGGTTTGATCTCTCCCTGATCGCTCCTACTCTGTAATCATATGAATTGTCGGTAGTCAGGGTTCATGGTTAAGTTGGCATGCAAGATGATGGAGGAGCACATACCACTATTGCACAACATTAATAAATGTTTCATCCAATCCCATGACCTGAGCGTCGTTCAACTGATGCTAAGTAATGATGTTGCTATCGTAAATCATCACCCGTTATGTCCTCTACTTGGAAACATCCTCATTCGACGTCATTTCCGATTGATCTCACATCCCCGACACCCCATCCCAGGGAAATAAATGTATATGTTGATAATTCAAATTAAAATAAAAAATTTTATAATTGAAATTTAAATAATTGTAAATAATTACTTCCCAACGTCTATATTTGTGATGCAAAAGGATATTTTTGTAGGTTTGAATATAGTGATTGTTGAATAATGATAACAATACTTTATGATTTGTGATTTCATAAAAACCATTAAAACAATTGATTATATATGCTGATGATGATGATTAGTGTCCGCTAAGACCGAATTGGTCTATCAGACCTTAAGAGGGTAAGTGATTACTTGTGATTCTTTAGAATTTTGTTTTTGTGCTTGAAAAACATTAAGATAAGCTTTCCAAGATCACCATAGTTTTGTTGAGTTAAGAGGATAGGAAGGTTGGTAGTGTGACAAATATTTTGAAAATGAGATCTAATCTAGGTATAGGATGGAAAATCTAAGAGAAAGTGTTTTTCATTTTCAACCTTCTTAGTGTCACAAAGGTTCATCCCATGGCGTTTTAGGAATTGACCAACGCCTAGTTTCACTATGGAGCTGGTGAGAATTTGTTCTTATCTTAGCAATGCTTATTTTTTTCTTTACACTTGTCAAAACAAAAAAATAATTTTGATATTCTAGATTAGGGTTGATTACATCCTTATAATACCTTAATTTTATTTTTTCTTCTAACGCTTTATCACACCACATTTTCTCCTAAAATTTTGATTTGATGATATTTTTAATAGTATCTTTATTCTGAAAAATGGTGTCTTCCATGGTTCCCCAATAGTTTAGCCAAGACCAGGCATCTTTATGCCATCCTCGCTTGAGTCAATGGTGGTTACGAGTTGATTTTGAAGCAATTTAGGAATCCTCTTGTTTTCAATGTTGTTTAACTTGTTCTTATACATTAGGTATCTAGTCATAGCCATGCTCTCAATGGGGGAGAGGCTTGTTTCTAAGAGGAGGATGGGATAGGGCATATTTCCTTTAATTTTGAGATTATACGTTATAAATTTCTTTTTTATTTGTTCTATCTTTCTCTAGGATTCACGAGAGATACTACAGCCCCAAAATTCACATCCATAAAGAATAACATGTGTAACGAGAGTATCAAAGAGGAGTTTCTTCTTATCCCAAATCCAAAGATCAACTGATAATCAATTGTTTCCAAGCCCATAATAAGATTTCCACCCCCCATTAATCCTTTTCTCAATGTTATATTTCCAATTGAGCTTGTGGTGAATATCAATTCCAAGATATTTGTATGAAGTCACTTTCTCCAAGTTGTTGTTGTCATATACAAAGGTATCATAAGTGATCTTATTGGATTTAATAATTATGACCTTAGTCTTATCAATATTAACATTCTTCCCATATTGGAGAAAAAATCCTTAAGGATTCTTATTTGGTTTTCAAGATCATGGGGAACCTTTCTATAAGAACGATATCATGGACATAAAGAAGAAGATTGATGACTATACCAGTGAGAGTAGGGTTGACACAACCTGCTTTTTTCAAGAAATCTTCTAACTTGTCAATGTATATGCCAAAAAGGGTAGGGGACAAGGGACAACCTTGTTTGACTCCAATGCTGCAGTTAATCTCTTTCGGCTAGCCCTCGGTGTTTTTAAACTTTACAATAATGTTCTCATACATTCTTATTGCAACAACCCTCAACTCGAGATGTACTTTTATTTCTTCAAACCTATTCCAAAGGTTTTTCCTAGGAACCATGTCAAAAGATTTTCTAAAGTCAACAAAACAACAAAAAAGATTGGTTTTTGCAACACACCCGACCCCTAAGTGCTCTTTTAAGGGGTCGGGCATCAAAATTTCACTTTCCTTAACTCTCTCTAGGTTCCTCTTTCGTCATATTGCAGGTTCTTCCAAATCCATGGGCTCTTTCTTGGCCCCTTTGAAGGATTTGAACAACAGGCGCTAGCACTTCATGCTAGCCCCTTCCTTCATATGACCTCAGGCTGTGACCAAAGGCCTAATCAAAAGGCACTTCGCGACTTCGCGTATTCTTCTATGAGTCACCTAACTCTCCCAACTTCCCAAATTCTGAACTAGAGCCTAGCGAGTGCTAGCTCCTTCCGTTATTCTCCACTAATGTGACCTCCAGCTATGACTTGGGCCCACGTTCGAGCGTTTCGGGACTTTTCACCTCATAGAATCAAAAGTTATCTCACATCCTTCTCCCTGAAGTCCAAACTCCTAACTTCACTTATGTTAGATCAACGATCCACGACCTTCTGCGATCCAATGGTCCAGATCACCTCTTCGCGAATCGAGACTTTGCGTTTCGCGAAGTGGGAATATTTATTGCCTCTTTTCCCCGATTCCCGATTCTCGATCCACGAAATCTTCTCGTGTCATATCAATGGTCCACGAATTTCCTCGATCCAACGGTCCAGGTCACATCGTGACTTCAGGTTTTGAAGTTTTAGTCGCACCAACACGCGATTCTCCCATCGCACGAACTCCGAACTCACATATCCGATGGTCAAGGTGGGTCTCGATAGATCCTTGTATCTACGGTCCAGATCACATCGCGACTTTGGGTTTCGGACTTCAGAGGATCCATCCCCTTCACGATGATTACCAACATTTGTCGAACTTGCGAAGATTGAAGGAGTCTAGGCGTTAACACCTACGCTCCTTCTTCAAATCTAACGGTCATGACAGACCTTGGACCCTCCCAAATGGATCTTGTCCATTTATCTTCCAAACGAAAGGATATTCCCTTTCTATACTTGAGTCTCACTATTATTCCTGGGCTTTGTTGGCTCTGAAAGGCTTAAGATATTTATGCTCTTTCTCTTGAACGTAATGCTTGGAAGAATTCTTCCGCGCACCACTTACGTTCATTCCTCAACTCTAGGACTTAAGAGGTTCTTGACCTCTGCCCGCCTCATAGAGACTCTGTGCATATCAACACTACCTCTCCTGATCTTAACAGACTTTGGGCAACTGGGAGTGTTGACATGCACCTGTGAAAACTGTGGCCAAAGTTGACGAACTCACAATCCACTTATTTTAAATTAAGCCATGACAGGGCTCGAGCATTTATGTATACAAATCAAACAAATCCATACTTACTTAAATACACAATTTAAACAAGAATAAAGAGATACATTATAATCATTAAACACACATGCATATCCCTGAGTCATTCACAGGATATCCAACTTGATTACATAGTTACAACTCAATTACACAAGGTATGAGAATACTTATATATTACAAGTTCCAGCCAACTAACTGACTATGGGTGTGTGCCTTTCCACCCAACCATAGGCTTAGAGGCATTCACTCTTAGCACTCTGGCCACCCCTGTGCCAAGCCATGATATCACTAGGGAATTTACGCCATCTCTTAGAGAGACTCTCTCTGTCATGACGACCCTGCGAGGTTTATCAGATGCTTCCTCAGCATCAAGCTCACGTTCTGGTTCTTCAGGTCATGTTCTCTGCACTCCATTTTGGTTCATGCACCTCCTTCCGAGCTTGTGCCCTCGTTTGGTGTCTCCTCGCTTGCTATCTGCTTCTGTATCTTATGGTTACCTTCCTTCTTTTTGGAGGGTTTTTGACCTATCATGTTCCTTCTGTCAGAAGGAAGCTCAGGTATGCAGGTTTCTGTGGTACTTTGGGATGAAAACCCATGTTTCCATTCATGGGGGTTGTTGATTGTGCAACCACTAGTCCTTTCCTTCATTAACTGATTCTTTCCTTTAGAGATATCATGGCTCGTACTTCAAGGCTTCACCAACCAACAGTCAGTTATGGACAATTTAAAAATAATACATTTACATCATCCACATGCCTTAGCATGGTAATCCTATTTTATGCTTAATTACAAGCTGGGGGAAATAGGGTGTTACAATTCCCTCCTCCTTAAAGGAACACCGTCCTTGGTGTTCTTTCTCAGAATCACCTGTTATGCCTTTCTCATTCGATACGCCACTTGAAGTCTTGGCCTTCATCCTATAGGTCCTTTTTTCAGGATCTTAGTCTTCGTCACCCGCCTTTAATAATTCTTGGACAACAAGCATTAATCACAATTTTTATCAAACATCTTCTTGTTGTTCCAAAATTCAGGAAAATTCTGCCCATGATACTTATCGCCCAGAAGTTTGGTAGGTTTGCATCCTTATTTGTCTTGTTATCGAACTCCTTGTTGTTTTCCGGACATACCATTGTGCATGATCCCAATCAATAGTTTACAAGAACTATCAAGGTATCTTCTTCCTTTCGGTCACTCACACTCCAGGCCAATTTCGGGCATCCCCTTCTCTGTTATTTTTTCCCAGACATACCCATTGTGTGCATGATCCCAATCAATAGTTTACAAGAACTATCAAGGTATCCTCTCCCTTATGGTCACTCACCCTCCAGGCCAAGGCTCAGGCATCCCCTTCTCTGCTATACAGTTCCTCGGGTGATCCATCTTGCCTTTCCAAGGCTTTCTCTCACATGAATAATTTCAGAGACTTCATCGAGCCTTACAGTCGAGGCGTCCCTCAGATTTGCTCTGCCAAGGCATCCCTTCGGCTTGTGTTACCTCAACACAACATATTCTAGGCGATCATGACTTAGCACGGGGTTCTCATGTCTCAACAATGGCCTCTTTCATGCTTTTCATCTTGACATCCTTCACCTGTCCTTTTTGCACATATATTTTCTTCTCACCTATATCACAGGCATATAGAAATTCATGAGACATCATCATAAAATTTTAAATTCAAATTTTTCATTGCAAATCTGTCACCCACAGATTTTCCAGTTCCATATTTATTTTTAGATTTGTTCCGCACGAAACCAGATTCACAAGCATGGGACTTTCTTCCCCATAGCAGTTTAGCTCAACAAGAAATCGGTCTTCCTTATGGCCTTACAACATTTCCATATCCAAGACTCTTTCTTCTTGCAAGTCAACTTTCCTCAGCCAAACAAATTTGTAGTTTTCATGCACACTATATTTTTGTCGCATACTTGCAGTGGCTCATAAACAATTTCAGAATTGTGCATACTAACTATCCAATTCACTTTCTAAAAAAGGAAATACCATTCCTTGCAGTTTGGATTAATAGGAAATCGGTCTTCCTTATAGTCTTACAACACTGCCATATCCAAGACCCTTTTCTCCCTACAATTCATTCTTTACACAGGCAAACAAACTATTTGTCTCTCATGCATCCATGTATATATATATATATATTCAAAACCATGAATACTTAACAGTTCATCATATCTATATAAACATGAAAAGGGGGTTCATCAAACCTTTCAAAACGTAATTCAACATTTCAAAGGATTTTAACAAAATTGCCAATATTCATGGCCACATTCATACCCAATGTACTCTTGCATTGATTTCAGGTTTGTCGCATTTTATGACAGGTTCTTGGCCATGGTGTGTTGGAATTTAACCAACCTTTTCATCATATGGGTTATTCATTTTCATTCATTCTTACAGCAAGACTATACTTCCTGCTATAGACCGATCACGATCCCAAATCAGTACACATGAAACTTAAAAGTTTTCACATGAATGCACCCAAGCATTATGCCTTCATTAGTAACTAGGGTGCCAACACTTATGGCAACCCAAATTCGTTTTCCTTCAATGCTTACATAATGCAAGTAAAACATTGGAAGGTCCTCCTTCCTTACTGAAAAATTCATTGTCTGCCCTCTTTTGCGACATAAATTCCATCAATGCATTCTATGAAACGTGCTAACTATGAGTACCTTGATTCCCATAGAACCAGTCCCCACGACCACAGTCTAATGTAGAGTGTCAAACTCTACCTTCCTTGACTGGCCCAGATGGACTCCGCTTTCTCTCCATGTGATCAAGAGCTGTGACCTTAGCTCTATTCTTTTCAGGCGCTACCCTTTTAGCTCCCGTGTCTGGGTGCTATGACCCTGGCTAAACCTCTTGTCTACAATTCAACGGTGAGGATCTGTCTTCCCCCAGATCAAACGGTTGCAAGGGATTGCAGAACCTCAACTAGCTTGTAGTTTAATTCTCCTTCCGATCTTCATAATGAATACGGGTCATTTGACCTACAATCAGACCTTAAACTCAAAACAAAACTATATTGATTTTAATTTATGGGTACAGTTCCTGACATTAATCAGCGTGCATATGCATTCCCCGCAATGAATAAGGGTCGTCGATCTTATCCCTAGATCAATTCTAAACCACACGATTCCAAATACAACAATCCCATCATGGAAGTATTTGACCGAGAATCTAAACTAAGAGAAGAGCCTTGATTTTCCAAATTCAACCACAGAACCCAATCACGTTACAAATTTATGTGGCATTAACACATGGGTTCCTTGCAGGTCCACCAACTGATCGTTCATAGATCAATGGTTCATAGTGTTTGTGGAATCCCCAATGTTTTTGCTCTTTATCGGAGAGTTCAATCTCCACAATGAATACGGGTCATCGATCTTATCGAATGACTGGTGTTTGATCCATTAACTCCAATGGATATTGAAATCGATCTAACGACTGAGATCGGTTTCCTTCCAATGAATGGCTCGTGTTCACTTCCGCTGTTAGGTTCTTGATTAACTTGATTCGATCAGGGTTTTCTCTCGCAATCCTCACGATCTCGATCTGTAGTTGATCGAAGGGATTTCTACGATATCTTAGTAAAGGTTTTTGACCTTTTGAGTCAACATAGATTATTTGGTTCAGATGCTCCTACATCATACAATCAGTCTTCACTGCCAGAGGTTCACACCTCCATCATTCGGGTTCTCCTTCCCAAATCATACCCCATGGATACCCAAGTAGGGTATCCATGGAAGTTGTATGCCATGGATACCCAAGTAGGGTATCCATGGCATACAACTGCCCTTTTGAAATTTCGTGCATAACAAGAGACAATAAAAATATTTTAGAAGGGATTCTCACCCAATCTTTTCATACGTGTTCTTGGCTGCTAGCACCCTCTTTCTGATTTTTACCTTATCAACAATGCTTTAGGGGGATTCTTACAATATTTTCAACAATCTTTCGACTGCAACCTTCCCATGGTCATCCTCTTCTTGAGGTTTCCCATCATTGGTAACTGTCTTTCTCAACAGTTCCAATTCCTATTTTATACACAACATGCATCATTGGTTGGAATATCAATTAAAATGCATGTATCATCCATTCAAATCCATAAAACATCTTCAAAATTTCCTAGCATATCTTTATGATCTTCATCACATTATCCTAAAAGGTTTTCATGAATGCAATACAGACAGTTCTCAACTATTTCTGCAGTAATACAATCATCATCACTATGGTGTCAAAAAATTTACCTTTATTAGTAAATCATCTTTCTCATTCCAGAGGAAACATAACACATAGCAAGAAAGGAGTTAGGGGCTCTCCCCTTTTTCCCACTCCTTCTACACAGCCTGGGGATTTCAACCCAGTTGAGTTATTTCTAAGGCCTTACTTCCTTTGCTTGATGTGGCTTCAACCAAGCCTATTCGATCAAACATACTCATTTATGCCTTCTCTTTTCCCAGCCGTACTTGTTCTCACAACTGCTCATCTAAGACCTACAACTTTGTAAGCAATTCAGAGTTATTAGGGTGGACGAGTGTTCCTCCTTTTTCCCCTTCTTGGATTTTGCAATTTATTCTAGGTTGGGATCTCCTTACTCTTTTCCTTGAGTAGCCTTGGTTAGGCCTCACTCTAACCTTTTTGGATACAACATCATGCTTTAATAGCAATCTTTTTGTTCATAGTGGGTCATGAACTTGTGCATCCTGCACATTATCATTTAGTTCTCAGAGTGGTTAACATTCATTTGTTAGTCTTCCTCTTACACATTTTATTTTAAAATGTAATCCAGGATTCTTATACAGACAAGCTGTTAGCACTAGGAGTCACCTTCAGATTGCATGGAAGGAAATCCCAATACCCATCAAGTTGTAAGTGAATGTAAGGGTGTTTAAAGGGTCAAATGGAAAAGGACTCAAGTGATAATGTTCTAACTCAGATAACAAGGCTAGCATGCACCAACAATTAAGGTCTTGTCTAACTTCAATCAATAGTTTGGGAGTAAGTATGAGTAGAAGGAAGACTTGAATGAGAGAAGTGTAGGGTCTGTTGTAAACATCGGGTCCACAAAAGCCTAAGGAGGAAAGTTTCTTAACACAAGATCTTCTTGAACTGAGAAACTAAGGAAGATAAATAAACATCATGATAAGAAAATGATCAAGCATCCATCATAACATTGTTGGTTGTGGAGCCTGATTATCTTCCTGATTCAGAGGTCTTTTACTTTCAGCCATGTTTATACCCCATGAAGTATTTACACCCCAGAAGTATGTACACTCTTCCATGCAGGGGAGTGCAGAGGGGGGGTGCCCCCTCT
>SNQJ01S0026383.1:82599-99563 GCA_010110895.2 Picea sitchensis | reverse complement strand
CTTATTTTAGGGTTAACCCACTTCTAATTTCTCCATTAAATTTATTATTTAAATAATTTATTTTGTATTCACTTTGAATTATAGTGCACTCATCACTTCACTTTATTATTTACCTTTAAAATCTCTTAAACCACTTTGACTACGTTGACCTTTCGGGGCTTTTAGATGACATATGCGGGTCCTCCAACTTCGTAAGGCCATAACTCTCAAACCGCGAGGAGTTATGTGACGTTCCACATACCACCAGAAATGGAAGGACATGTACTATCCATATAGAATAGTATTACCTGAAAATATATCAAAACTCATACCGTTATCCATAAAACAAACTTGGGTCCATTACCGAAACCAGGGTTCCCCTATTTCTCATGGCCATAACTCTTTAACCGTGAGGAGTTATGTGACGTTCCACATACCACTGGAAATGGCATGACAAACACTATCCATATAGGATAGTTTCACTGAAAAATTCATTGACCTTCATCTCATTATTCCACAAATAAGTATGGGTTCTCTAACCATACTTTTAGGATAACTCAATCCGCAAAGCGTCTTCCCGTGAGGGTTTTCACCATAAGGAGACCACTTTGGAGTTCATCTATTTGTACTTATTATCAACCATGACAAGACAATAACGAGTCATATTTACATCAAACAAACTTGGGTCCATTACCCAAACCTTTGTGCTAGTGGAATTCGCTACCGTACTTTCTCCAAGGGTTGACATCAATCTACAATATCACTCTCCAATAGTTGACATCAATGACAACCAACAATCCATCAACTTAAGCCAACTGTCTGACAATATATGGGTAAAGTCATGAAGATGGGTGTCTATTTTGCTTGTTTTATGAGAAAAAAAACTGTATTTTCACAAGTTCTTCAACTTCCGACATACAAAAGTATTTTTTTTATTTAAAATTTCACTTTACAGTAACACCAAAACTTGTGAAGAATTTTGTTAGCTTTCCAATGACTATTTTTCATTTTTGTTTTATTAAGATTTGATATGTCAATTTGACAATTGTTTAGCAGTATGTTCCTTAAACATGAAAGGAATAATAATGAGTTATTTTTTCACTCCTTGAATCCTCCCCAAAAAAAAGTTATAAAAATAATGGTAGACTTTGTTCAATTCGGGTTTATTCAGGATACCGAACTTGTACAGAATGTCCCACGCTCAATATTTAACATCATATTCTGAAACTTGCACACAAGAAACTATAGTCCGTACTATTTCCAATGAAATTTGTCCCATGTCATTTGGATTCTTGATGAAGAAGTTATGACTGTTTTACCTGGAACACCTGTTTATTGACTAGCTTCAGGACTGGTCAAAAACTCTATCTTCCATAGAGTGTATCTCCATAATTATTGCAAATTAAGAGCTGAAACTTTTACTATAGGTACCTTGATATGTCTTCTCAATACCAAAACAATTTCACCATCTGAATTGTTCGAGAAAAAAAGTTATAGTAAAAATGGTAAGATGACCTGAAAATAACATACCTTAGAATACATTACCAAAAGACTTCATCCTCCCTTGAAATTCGACCTTCCTTACTTCTGATTTCCTCTTAAATTTGACTTGTGTATCAAATGAATGTATAATGATATTTATTTATACCATTTATGTCACTTCCTTTTAACATTAGAGTCGACCTGACACTTTCTTATTTTGTAATTTTTTTATTTAATTATCTTTAGGGCCTACATGTACTTCCTTCTTCAATTCACTTTGTCATCTTCAAAAATTCATTTCTCCTCAACCATGAGGATCCACGTGACATGCCACATACCACTGGAAACAACATGATGTATACTATCCATCCATGGGTGTTGTATATACATGTGCATTGTCCTTCATATCCAAATACCTTCATCAATATTGTGATCCAAAACCCATGACTAGGGTTGACATCAATGACAACAACCAATATTCCAATAGGTCCTTTACAGAGTTGTGGGGATTCTTTTGAATGTGTAGATACTACATGCGGTTTGTTAAGGGATTTTCACAGTTGGGTGCACCTTTGACAGATATTACGAAAAAATGGGAATTCAAGTGGACAAAGGAGTCACATTGGGCATTTGACAAGCTTAAGGAGGTAATGAGCACTTGTGTGGTATTGACACTTTTTAATTTCACGCAGCCCTTTGTACTTGAGTGTAATGATTCAGGTGAAGGTATTGGGTTTGTTTTGATGCAAAATAGACACTCGATATCGTTTGAGAGTAGGAAGCTCAGAGAACCAGAGAGGCTCTATTCCATTTATGAAAAATAGATGCTCGCCATCATGCATGCTTTGGCAAAGTTTAGGCAGTGTTTGATTGGTGGTCGATTCATGGTTAAAACTGACCACAACAGTTTGATTTATTTTTTGGAGCAGAAGGATTTGAATAAAAGACAACAAAAATGGGTCAGCAAGATACAAGCATATGACTTCAACATTAAGTATGTGAAGGGTAAGGAGAATATTGTTGTTGATGCCCTTTCCAGGAAACCACCAATATGTTATCTTATGGAGATTTCAGCTGATTGGAAATCTCCCCTTTTAGTGGAATATTCTAAGAATCACTTTGCATGTGAGTTGATGGATGGACTCATACAGGATGACATGTATAGAGCAGTGGATGATATCATTTTCTACAAGGATAGAATATATCTAATTCCTGAGTCCACACTCAAGGAAAATATTTTGAGGGCTTCTCATGACACACCATTGGTAGGGCATCTTGGGTATTTCAAGACCTATAGGCAGATACGAGAGAGGTTCTCATGGAAGGGCCTTAAGGATGATGTGTTGCAGTATGTGAGGGAGTGTATGACTTGTGAGTAGAACAAGTCAGATCATACTCATCTGACAAGATTATTACAACCTCTACCCATTCCAGAGCATAAATGGGAAAGTGTGTCGGTGGACTTTATTTACAGGTCTACCAAAGGTACATGGTAGGGATTGCATATATTTAGTGGTTGATTGATTGACCAAGTTTGCACACTTATTTTCTATTTCATCAGAGTACAAGGCAACACAGGTGGCATAATTGTTTTTCAAGGAGGTGTTTGGACTTCATGGACTACCTAGGTACATTGTCAATGACAAGAACAACAAGTTTCTCATCGATTTTCGGAAGAATTTGTTCTGATTGGTTGGCACAGAGTTGACTCTTAGCACTAGTTATCACCCTCAAACAGATGGTCAGAAAAAGATTGTAAATAAATGGATTGAAGGGTATCTGCCCAACTATGTATCAGGATAGCAGAGGACATGGATTAAGTGGTTGCATATGGGGAGCATTGCTATAACACCACCTACCACATGTCCATTGGTATGACCCCGTTCTGAGCATTATATGACTATGATGCTCCTTCATTCGTGGATTTGGAATTTGGAGATAGCAGGGATCCCAAAGCCAAGGATTGGATACAGGAGAACCAAGACATCTTTAAGGCCCTTAAGGAAAACTTGTAGACAACTCAGAATCAACAAAATATATATCCAGACAGGCACAGGGTTGAACACATCTTTGAGGTAGGAGACTTGGTATTTCTGAGGTTGCAACCATACAAACAATCTTCATTGAAGAAGAGCGGTGCAGAAAAATTGAAGCCTCGATCTTAAGGTCCACACAAAGTAGTACGGAGAGTTGGGGAAACATCCTATGAGCTTGAGATACTAGAGGGGAGCAAGATCCACAATGTTTTTCATGTGTCATGCCTCAAAAAGGCAGTAAGACAACAGGTGACCACTTCAACAAAGTTACCCCCGTTGGATGAAGAGGGGCAATTGGTATTGATTCTAGAAGATATTTTGGATGTCAAGAAAAGGAGATTGAAGAGCCGGGTCTTAAGTGAGTTCCTGATTAGGTGGAGAGACTTGTCAGTAGAGGATGCCATGTGGGAGGGGGATCATATTTTGTAGCATCATGTTTTGCAGTTGCTTGGGGACAAGCAATCTCGGGAAAGGAGGACTGTAATTTCCCTTTCCAAATGATCACTCATGGATGATGACTTAGTAGCCTATTTGACTCCCTGTAGGCTATAGTCGATTAAAAAGGAGATTAATTTATTATTTGATGTCATTTTGGGTGGAAAAGGTAATGTTTATAAAGTGACGTTAAGTAATTAAGTAAAAATAGAGGTTCTAAAGTGACTTTATGAAAATATTAAAGGTGAACCTTATAAAGTCACTTTAATCATTTAAGTGAGGCTTAAAAGGTAAAAGGATCGGCAAAAAGGTGAAAATGGAAAAATGAAGGACAAAAGAGAGATAGGGGTTCATTTCTCTCATTATGTTGATCATTTCTACTAAAATTGATTTGGAGAGAGGTCTTGTGGCTTGCTAAGGTTTTGGAACAAAATCCTCATTGAGAATTGGTTTCGGTGGTGAAAGATTCCACCCTTGTTGATATATTGGGGAAATCACTCAGATTTTCCATTTGCATTCATGGCTGAGGAAGTTGATTTTGTTCTACAGTAGATTGAGGTTTGTGGAGGCCATAATTCTTCTAAAAGAGGTCGTATTATACTTCTGGGGTTGTGTTGCTTTAGTGGAGGCCAAAATTCATCTTGGAGGCTGAGTTCTTTGTGCAGGCCGAGTTTTACGTGGAAGGGGACGAAATTATTTCTTGCAATGCCAAGTTTCTTGTGTGTGGGGGCGCCATCCTTGCAGGGGGACCATGTTCACTCAAGCAGGGCTGTAACCTTTGGAGAAGAGGCTGTATTATTTAGTGAGGCCATCATCTTCCTTGTAGAGGTCGAGTTTTTAGCTGTGGAGGTCGATTTCTTTGTGGAAGGGGCCGATCTTGTCTTATGTGGGCTGCATATTTCTTGATGGGTCGATCTAAACCTAAATAAACACCCAACTTATGTAACAAGTCAGACTCTAAAAAATTCATATCAGATTTTAGTGTTCATTTGTTGTTGTAGTGGTTTGGTTAAGTTATTTTTCTATTGTTTTCTTGCTGCCATAAATTGCATGTAATATATAAAACTTTATTGGGCATCAAATCCTCATTTACCATTGAAAACCACATTGAGAAGACCATCTAGCAAACACGTAAACAAACAGCAACAGGGAAAAGGGTTTTACATTGAGATTTGGGTATATCAGCAAACTGTTTGACAAAAGTCATGAACCAGAAATACACTTAAAATATTACAACAAGAAGCAAAAATTTATAACAGCAGTAAGGAGGGTTATTACATAAATAGAGATATTGAGGATATGATATTTACATGAAAGTAATGTTACAATGCAAATACATATATCTTGACAATCATCAAATCTATATTTTCACATATCATGTATATGTTTTGAGTTCTGTTGAGTTGAGTGAGATTACAACCAATCTAGATCCATCTTAAGTGATCAAAAAATTTACATCTCAAAGAATTCAATTCCTTACAACACTTGATAGATCCGGGGTTAACATAGATCTAAACTAATATTACTCCCAAGTGGGTTCAAGTCCTACCAATTGACATGATAGTGCTTGTACTCATGCTTGTGATAAGGCTTAGACCACTTTGGTAAGATAGATGCCCTACTCATAGCTACTTAGCTTAAGGAAACTGCATTGAATAATGCTAATGATTCTCTGTAATACTGAATTTGGACACATTAATCTTATCATGATTAAGAAAACTAATTTAAAAAAAAGAAGAGGATCCTCCATCCCTGTAAAAAAACTAACTATAAAAAAATCCAAATTATATATATAATATAATACTTTATGTGGAAACCAAAGAGCTCGGCCGAGAGAATCAACAACATCTCCCAGCTTATGATTTTGTTTTTCAATGCTAAATTTTTCCTTCCATGTTTTCTTTATGTACTTTACAACCTTCTCATCCTGTGTGATCAGCATTATGACAAATAAAATTCTATCTTTCATTCGCTGCTATGGGTTAAAAGATGGTTTTCCAGTTCGAAGAACTCAGAGTTGGGATTTTTTTTGTGGCCTCCAGATATCCCCTGTAATTAGGATTGTCAATCATTGGAGCATACCACATACCCTTGTAGTCACAATCATCATCCATAGTCCAAATTTCGATTCTAATAGTTGCATTTGATTAAAAATTAGGCTTTTCCAGAACAAAGATGTTATGGTGGGGATGTCAATTATCTTCCAAGTCCAAATTTCGATTCCAATAGCTGCTATTGATTAAAAACTAAGTTTTTCTGGTTCAAAGAAGTTAGGGTGGGGAATTTTTGTGACTTCCAGATAATGCTTGTAATTAGGATTGTCAATCATCGAATATGCACTTTCCTTTGTAGTGAGGGTTACTCTTCATGGGTCTTTTCAACTCACCATATCCAGGTGCATCATCACACTGGGGACTATAAATATCTGGCGCTTTCCATCTTCATCTTTCTTATCATCCCAATCATCCAATTTTGTATTTTCAGGATCATCACCCAACCATCCTTCTAAGTTTTATGCATCTTGATAATAGATCTTTGCTCTCTCATCACAATCTTCTGGCTTCTTATCCTCTGGATTGGGAACAGTCTCGGGTGGGATAAGGGCAAGCTCAAAATCATACCAGACAAAAGATTTGACATTTTCTTCTCTTCTCCATCAATCAAAATTCTCAGTTCATTATTGGGTTTCAAATTGGCTCTATAAAAATGAGTCTAGGTGGAGGATACTTGAAATGGTCTTCAACATATTGCCTAGACTTTGAATTATCGTGCTTGTAAATCAAGTGTACTTTGTTAGCAATCTGACATTTTATTTGGTCCAAATATAATGGAGTACGGAAACTTAATGTCAAACCATGCGAGTTTCCATTCAATTTCTTGGGGTTAGAGGTATTTCATGTAAGCATAGTCTAAACGTTCTACTTTTTGGTGTTTTTTTGAGTATATTTTTAGATTAATTTTATCCGAAAGCAGATCAGAAATTGTTGGAGCTGTAGATTTGAGTGGTTGAGTCTCTATAATCTACGGGTCCTGAAAGTTTTCAGGGCACTGAATCCATATTCAAAAATGTAATTTAAACAACAGAAAATGACAATTTCACCAAAATTTGTTTCACCCATAAAAAAAATTCAAAAAATAAAACGTTTAGACAACGCCCTTTAAATAAGCACCTTCACACTCCAACCCATCGTGTAAGCGAACTTCATCGTGTGACGTAAGCGGACTTCATCCTGTGACACTAGTGACCAATCCTTGGAATCAATGACTTCTAGTAATACTCTCTAGCATACTTTCTTGCCACTTCACTCAAAGAAAATACGATAATCCTCACGACCTTCACTCTTCTCGTGCTTCCACACACCTAAAATAGGAACCCAAAACATCAAAATTGTTATTCAGGTATATTCATAGAAAAAGGTAAACAACAGATATTCATTCAGGCATATGAATAGAAACGAGTGAACAACATCAACTTATAAAATAACCAAAATAATCATGTAAACTGCAAATTTGTACCCATATTCAGGCATGTGCATAGAAACAAGTAAACAACATCAACTTATAAAATACCCAAAATAATCATGTACACTGCAATTTTGTACCCCAAGGTTTAATAGCATGAAGATCATTGTGAAATGAACCTAACATCATCTCCATTATGCTTTGCATTAAACACTATACTGACAAAATCCTAGCTAAACGACTTGTAATATTAAATCCTTTATCAAATCGCCATTCCAATTATCAAACGCTGATTTAATTCTGGTTCCACTCAACCCTGGTGATCCGGAGATGGAATCCGCAAGACCGCACTTAACAGGGGCTACAATTCCCCTTAATCTGCATGAATTGTTGATTAAGCTGCAACAAGTACTCTCATACTGTGTTCACATAGTAAGTCATTTTCTGAATATTTTTGGATCTTTCATTTTCCATAAAGATCGGAGGACGTGGTTGCCACCTCAACTAAAATTAACGTGGAAGTAACAGTAATCCAAATAGGCCGGATTAGTTAAGCTCGTACATCAAAGCGCTATCAGCATTAGGTCGTGAACTGTTTCTGAACAAACCACCGACGGCAGCCTTAAACACTGGGAGATGCACGTCCACTACGGTACATGTTCGATTCTCCCTCGAGAAAATTTTGCTTTCGCAGCAAGATCCTCGACTCTTTTACAAATCCTTTCCCAGAAGTCTCTGGCATTGAGTTACCAGGACCCCTAAGCCTGTCACCTAGGGTTGCTCCCATCCCTAAACTAGACAGCATCTTGAATGGACCTTCAGTTACCATCTAGAACAAAAGCAAAAACCCTCGCCCTCTAGTACAACATTGTAAAAAATTTGCAGACGGCCTCTGCTGACTCGAATCTTCAAAGAATTGGCTTCGAAAACCCTGACTGATTCATAATCCCTGAATCAAGCCCTACCACCTATATATGAATAAAAGATAATCAATAGTTCATAACCACAATATTCTCCGTGCTGTGGCCCAAACAAGAAAAAACTGATTTGAAGATGCAAAGCTCGATATTTAAAGTAGCAAACACACTAAATAATTGAGCTTCTCCTCTTTCGGAAGCAATTGGCACTTGATTGTGTTCGCTAACAATCTCACAAGAATCATTCCCTCGGAACTATGTGTTCTCCCCAAGTTACAATACTTTAGGTTAGCAATGAATAATTTGACGGGTACAATCCCAACCTGCTTGGGAAACATATCCTCTTTGTACTCGATAGATTTGGGTAGCAACAACCTTCACGGGAGTGTTCTTCTGAATTGGGCATGCTAATCCAGGAGATCTATATAACGCTGCATTTTAACCATCTCACAGGACAAATTCCATCTTCCTTGTCTAACTGCACCAAACCAGTTGACTGGTCACATTCCAAGAGAGTTGTTTAGCAAGACCAAACAGTTGACCGCACTCTATCAGTTTGCTAATCAACCGAGTGTTAGCATTCCTACTTCCCTCTGTAACTGCACAAGTGATTGAATTAGGGTTTAACCAGCTCAGCAGAGTTGTGCCCATGGAATTAGGTAAGTTGACGCAGCTTCGGGTGCTTTTCTTAGACAATAATGGACCTGTTAGCGACAACACCACGAGCTTGCCCATTCTTACTGCTCTTACTAACTGTTCCACCCTATACAAAATAGTGTTAGATAATAATTATCTCAGGGGACGTTTGTCCTTTTCTATCAGTTGTCTCTCTACAAAAATGGACTACATAGACTTGGCCTTCAATGATTTAGCTGGAGAAATTCCTCCACAGATTGGAAACCTAATCAGTTTAACATTGCATACTTTGGGCTCAATTTTTTTTACAGGGGCAATCCTGTCTTCACTTGATATGTTTCATAAGTTGGAGAGGTTATTTATGGGATCCAACAATTTCCAAGGAACATCCCAACAGAAATCTGACAACTCAAAAGCTTAGGACTCCTTGCTCTCTGGGAAATAATTTCTCTCGAAGTATCCTTGATTCTACTGTTGGCCTCCAACAACTTAGATATATGGATTTTTCTCTGAACCAATTATCAGGTAATATCCCTGCAAATCTATGGAAATGTGTGAACTTACTTTTGCTAGACTTATCATATAACAGGCTCAGTGGGTGCATACCCTCAGAGGTTGCAGGGTTGGCAAATTTAGTTGTGGTTTTCAACCTTTCAAACAATTTTTTACATGGCCCTGTGCCTGTGGAACTAAGCAAGATGACTATGCTTCAAGCTCTAGATATTTCTGCAAATAGGTTTACTGGTCACATTCCAAGTGCACTTTGGACACCGCAAAGAACTAGAATTACTTGAATCTTTCTTGCAATGCACTGGAAGGCTCAATTCCTGTTTCACTCAAGGAACTTCAAAATCTTCAAGACAATGATTTCTCCTGCAACAATTTCTCAGGAGGAATACCCATGTCATTGGAAAATCTCAAAATGCTTGGCCATTTGAATTTCTCTTTCAACAAATTGTCAAGGGAAGTCCCAAAAAGTGGAGTTTTCAAAAAGCTTGGTGCAACATTTATGGGAAATCTTGGTCTTTGTGGACCTTGGGAAGGTCTGTCACCATGCTCTGCTCACACATTTCCCTAGATTTGCAGAGATATTACCTGATAACTGATTCAGAGAAATATCCATATATCTTAGCTGCTGGAGGCCAGCAGTAGAATCAAGGATACTTCCAGAGAGATTATTTACCTGGAAAGCAAGGAGTCCTAAGCTTTTGAATTGCCAGATTTCTATTACAATGTTTTCATGGAAATTGTTATGCCCCATCAATAACCTCCCCAACTTGTAAAGCATATCAAGTTTATCAATTGAAGACAAGATTTCCCTTATAAAAAAATTTGAGCCCAAAGCAAGCAATGTTAAACTAGTTAGGTTTCCAATCTGTGGAGGAATTTCCCCAACTAAATCGTTGAAGCCCAAGTCTTTGTAATCCATTTTTTTAGAAAGGCCACTGATAGAAAAGGACAAACGTCCACTGAAATAATTATTATCTAACACTAGTAAGAGCACTAAGAATCAGCAAGCTCGTGGTGCTCTCGCGAACCAGTCCATTATTGTCTAAGAAAAGCACCTGGAGCTGCGTCAACTTACCCAATTCCATGGGCACAAATCCGCTGAAAACCCTAATTCGATCACTTGAAACTTCGTGCAGTTGAAAAGGGAAACCATTCAATTGATTAGCAAACTGATAGAATGCGATCAACCGTTTGGTCTTGCTACACAACTCTCCTGGAATGTGACCAGTCAACTGGTTTTCATTCATATTCAATTCTAGTAGATTGGTGCAGTTAGACAAGGAAGATGGAATTTGTCCTGTGAGGCAGCGTTATATAGATTACCTGACTTAACATGCCCAATTCGAAAAGAACACTCCGTGAAGGTTGTTGCTAACCCAAATCGACCGATCTATTGAGCACAAAGAGGATATGTTTCCCAAACAGGCTGGATTGTACATATCAAATTAATCATTGCTAAGCTAAGTATTGTAACTTGGAGAGAAGACAGAGTTCTGAGAGAATGATTCCGGTGAGATTGTTAGCCAACATAGTCAAGCTCCTTAAACTCCGGCACCCATCTTTCGATTAAAGATGTCGACTGTTATTGCGAAGAAAGGAGAGAATGTACCTTCTTATCCAATATCTGAAAACGTGGAAAACACAAAAGGATTAATAAAGATAATTAACTTCTACTCGTCTAACTTTCCAAAATAAAATATCGCACTTTTTACTACGGCACTTTAATAAATTATTTAAAGTAAGACCGCAGTACCATAAAATTATAATAAATTCCTTTACAGTAAGACCGCACTACCATAAAATTAGTGGAAGACATTGGCAATCCGTGAATAATTGAGTGTGTTATGACTCTTAGCATTAGTTGTTTTAGAAGGACGAGGGTTTCAATTTTAGCCATATGGAGATGAAACACCTCCTGGACAGGTTTCCAAGATGCAGAGCCCGCCGTAGCCGCGATTTTCCAAAACTCACGAATGGACAATGCGTCGACGGTTGTAGGGTTGAGAAAGGCTGTGAGGCCATGAGCGACAAAGCGGTTGTCGTGTCAAAACTTTTTCAATGGATGATTGCCACATAGATTCTGGAGCTTGGGACTGGAAGGGGGTTTTTAATGACAGTAATGGTGGTTTTTCAAAATCTGTCAACTTGTCCCTAAAATGTCTTCAGCATAAAAATTATTAAGAATTAGGAGAAGCAAAGTTAAAATTTTAAATTGAATTTGAATATTTTTATGTACTTTGTTTTTTAATGGGTGGTGTTTGTCCTTTTCAACATAATGAAATTGTATAAATTTTTATATTTTACAAATACATTTTGTATAATTTTTCGTTCATTCATTTATTCGTTGATGGAGTGTACTATTAAGGCACTCCGTTATGTGAAGTTATCTGTTTGAAACCCTGATTTACCTTGTGTGTTGTGTATGGGGCATTGTGGGTACATCTTGAGGTTATAGTTGTAGCACTTGGATAACATGACCACATATCACATGAGTATGTGCTCGACTAGTTGTTGATTCCCCTAGTCACACAAAAAAAGTTCTCATTCATTCACATGATTAAAGTATCAAAAAAGATTGACTTCATTAAAAGTACTATAAGAAAGACTTGAAAATCCCATACATTTACCCATCAACTTTTTGACATTATGTCAATGGAAACCATAGTTAAAAAGATTCCAAAAATTAAATCCCAATCTAGGTGAAACCAAAACATAGTAGAAGTTTAGATCTTGATCTATTTGGGGAGGAGAGGAATGAACTCACCTCCTTGATGTTTTTCCACATGTAAGCTACCTTCATGTGATTATACTGTTCTTTTGGCCAACTCGTCTGCCATAATCTTTTTCACAACAAGCATGTTTGAAAGAGAATTTGGAGAAGAAATCCTTAAGCCTCTAAGCTCTCAGAATGGCATCCCTTAGGAGAAGATTTTGATTCTTGAAGCCTTCATTGATCCACTCCACTATGAGCTTGGAGTCCATGGAGACATGAATACTCTCCACACCTCGATCCTTAGCCAAGGCCAACAAAATGAAAACAACTTTGAGTTCTGCGAAATTGTTAATGTCTCTACCCAATCCACAATGTTAGGAGATCCAATGATTATCATATAGGTATAGACATCCACCTGCCCCAAATGAATCTGGATTACCCTTAGAAGCTCAATCAAACAAACCCTAGGGGTAGCTTTTGTCAATAGAAAACTCTAATATATGCATTTGCTTCTTCTTTATCTCAACCCTTGGAAAATCATCATAAGCATATTTGATCATGTAAAAAAATTGAGTGGGAGAGAGAACAATATCTTGAAAGATTGCTTTGTTTCTAGTTGCCCAAATAGTCCACAACACTATAACTGGAAGAGTTGGATGTTCACTTACATCTTTGTCATTCACCCACTTCGTAAAGGCTACCTCAAGGTTTTCTCCACTCTAGTTTTATTTTCCCCTTGTTAAGGTCTTCACAACATCCCATATAGATTTAGAAAAACAACATTCAATGAAGAGATGAACTTGTTTTCGAATCTTTCTTTACATAAAAAGCACATAGTAGGGCCACACAAAGATCTCCATTACAAGTTATCCCATGACAATATTTTATGTGATAGGGCAAGCCATATGAAAGTTCTTGTTTTAATGGTACCTTCAATTTCCACAGCTATGTCCATCACCACCTTTCCTCCTCAACTTATGGGACCACGGAACCAACGCACTCTACCAAGAGTAAGATGGTGATCTAAGTAGAAGCATGTACAAGCCTAAGAATCCATAAATGATGGGTGCAGGGTTGCAACAAGAAAGCATGTTGTAGGATGACCCATCACTATTGAACAAGTGTTTTATAGACTAATGTTTGGATGGAACTAGTGATCAAAGTCAAAAGACCATATTGGATAGAAATGAAAAATCGACGATGTGCCCTGATATTGAGAATCAAAGCGTGGACCATTTCCATGAGTAGTTGTGGTATCCTCTATAGAAAATAGTGGGTGAACGGAAGAGTGCTCATGTGTGTGTATTTCTCTTTGATATACAAAAGTAAGATATATGGTACTCTGTGTGAAAGAACGTTGGTTGGTACGTTCCAGTGATACTTTTGATGTATGATAATCTGTGTACTGATTTGTATCCTCTTCTAGAGGTGGTGTGATGCCTGTGCATGGAGCTCAAGCTAGAGAAGGTGTCCATTATGAAATTTGTGTTGTTGCTAGGGGGTTGAGCTGCCCTACATGGGATTGGGTGTCCATCATGGCGTGATTATCTGCATCACAAGATTTTGGTGTATGCTCCTCATAGTGGACTAGATGAGGGCCTATGGATAAACTTGTAATATCCATATGTGCTAAATATTTGGATTGAATGTTGTTAGTGCATGGAGTGAGTATCAAGTCCAAAGTGTGTCGTATTTTTTCAAGGAATTGTTGAAGCTCAACGTGTTCCAGTGTTGTGTTTGAATGTTCTTCTATAGTGTGTACATGTGTAGGTAATATCATTGCACTACATCATTGCTCCATGGTCGTTGAGATCGAAAGAGGGATGTTGATAGGTAGAGGACGAAGGAAAGAGGGGTGCAGTGTAGTAGTTCTTCATTCAAGGGCAAGGTAGAGGAAGATGGAGGAAAATTAACAAGGAGGCGAGAAGTGTTGATTTGTTTTTGTTTTTCCAACAGTTAAAATATTATAAACAATATTACCAACTTAACGAGAACTTGATCGAGTTCTCATTTTTTCAAGGGTCACATTTTTTACCCCATTTTTAAAAATGGTGCTACCGGTAGCACCACCCTCCCTTTTTAGGTGTTTTTTTGATATTTTAAATTTTCTGATCCATAATGTTTCCACATTACTTTTTACGATGGTTAAAATTTACCCTCAAATCAAAAAGCGATGCTACCAGTAGCATTACTTTTTTTTTGGAGTTGAAATAATAACTTAATTGAAACTATGCATTCAACAACCGGTACCATCGTCGATAAATGACTCAAAATTTACTCCTAAATCATTGCTGAGATTTTCATTTTTCATTTTTTAAAATTTATATTAAAAAATCAATAAATTGGATGAAAAATAAAAACTTTGCAAGTTAGTTTTTAAAAACATTTAAATAAAAACACTCATTTTAAAAACAAAAAACTCTAACCCGAGTTTAATATATATATTTTGAATAATAAAAAACTAAAAAAAACAAAGAAAAACAAATTGAAATTAAAAAATAAATAAATTTAAATGACAAATTTATATAAAAATTTTAAAAGAAAAACTAAAACTAAAAAACCAAAAAATTATATAAAAACTAAAATAAAATGAAAAAAAATAAATATAAAAACTAAAGTAAAATGAGAAAAAAAACAACAAATAATGTATGAGAAAAAAAAACTTTAAAGAATTTAAAAAGCACCAAAAAAAAATTAAAAATATATATATAAAAAAACAAAAATATCACACCTAAATTTAAAAAGTTAATACAAAATAAAATAAAATAAATAACAAAAAATACCCAAAATAAACCTTAAAATTACTTTAAAAAAAATAAAATTTTGAAAAAAACATTAAAAGAATCCTAAATAGAAAATTTCATTAAAATTATCATTTAAAAATCTTTAAAAAAATTAAAAATTAAAAATTTCTTAAAATTAAAAAAAAAAATTAAAAATTTATTATGTGTTATATATATATATATATTTTGATGATGAGGATGATGATTAACGTCCACTAAGCCTGATGCCTATATATATTATATATAACATATATATGTTGGATTACTGAGAGGTGGGTGAATCAATAATAGAGCAATTAATCATTTTTAACTATATAATCCAAGTGTTATATCAATGTAGCATTATCATCCAATAACTACAGAGTAAATAAGCAATTAACAAATGAGCAATCATACACATACACAATACACCAGTGTTTTACGTGGAAACCCAAAGCGGGAGAAAACCACATAATGATTTTTCTTATATGTCTTGAAGAATTACATTCATTCGAAGCACCAACTTCCTTTGTTTTTCAGCTACAACTGGAAGGAGGCTCCAACCCCCTAGTTTCTCATGCTACAACCTGAGGGAAGCTCCAACTCCCCAATTATCTGGCCACAATCAGAAGGACACTAAAACCCCCTATGTTCTTCGGCTACGACCGAAAGGTGGATACAACTACATGTCCTTGCCCCGTCCAACTACCCTGACGTATAAGTAGAATGATGGAACCACTGTCACACTATTATTGTGAGATATACTGCTGTAAACATGTACCAATCAACCTATACCAAACAATCTGCACCAATAACCTGAACCATGCATCAACCATGCATCAACCTATACCTCCACCTATACCATAAACACGTGCATCGACCATGCACCAACCAACCTGTAATCAACATGTACCATAAACACGTGCATCAACCATGCACCAACCTGTACCTCAACCTGTACCATGAACAAGTGCATCAACCATGCACCAAACCTGTACAAATAACCTGTCACAATAACCTGTCACAAAATATTGTCCAAATAACCTATCAAAACAATATGTCTCATTAATTTTATCAACCAAATCAGATCTACTCACCAAGATCAATCACCAAGACAACTCTCAAAGATGTGCATCAACCAAGTATAACACAAAAACTCATAATCATCACCAAGATAAATACGTGTTTCTAATAATATAAGTATGTTACATCATCCATAAACCATGTGTCAACAATACTACTAACAAGTGTATCCAACCATGTACCAAGTATGTACCAATCATGTATCAACTACTCATCAATATGCACAAACATCATAAACTATACACCTCATGTATGTGCCAACTCATCAACTACTTGTCTCAACCATGTACCTCAACCAAAAACCCTCATCAATTTCATTATCCAAATATGATTTGTAAATTTATAATAGACCTGGTGTATATGATCACATGCCTACAAACCTTCCTTAACTTTAACAACAAGAGAGTAGCATTTTCATCAAACTTTTTTTTAATCTCACATGACTGGTTTTGGATTATTCAACAACCCTAACTTGAAATAATCAAAACTTTGTACCTGTAATGAATAAATATCTGAAATTGATACACAATGTTCTTCAGTTTTTTTTATGCAATTCCTCCAAGTGTCACTACTTGAAACCTCTCAGAAAAAGAGTTATAACAAAAATGACATACCTTGCTGAATTTTGGCTTATTCTAAAAAGCGATCTTGTAGAGCGTGCCCCGCACATAATATTTATTGAATCGATCTGAAACTGTTACACAACATACTATCGACTTATAAAGCATCATCAAAGGAATTTATCCTTCCCTTAATTCCTTCCTTCTTTTCTTTACTTTTCTTCATAAATTCGGCTTAGATATCATTTGGTTACCTCATACACCTATAGATATTCAATATGTTCAAGTGTGATGTACAATGATAGAGCCTTGCCTCTTATTTATACTCTCCAAGTAGCTTCCTTAAAAACATCTTCTAAGTCACTTTGCCCACTTTCCTTATTTTAGGG
>SNQJ01S0026383.1:44031-82589 GCA_010110895.2 Picea sitchensis | reverse complement strand
GTGGCAACCACGTCCTCCGATCTTTATGGAAAATGAAAGATCCAAAAATATTCAGAAAATGACTTACTATGTGAACACAGTATGAGAGTACTTGTTGCAGCTTAATCAACAATTCATGCAGATTAAGGGGAATTGTAGCCCCTATTAAGTGCGGTCTTGCGGATTCCATCTCCGGATCACCAAGGTTGAGTGGAACCAGAATTAAATCAGCTTTTGATAATTGGAATGGCGATTTGATAAAGGATTTTATATTACAAGTCGTTTAGCTAGGATTTTGTCAGTATAGTGTTTAATGCAAAGCATAATGGAGATGATGTTAGGTTCATTTCACAATGATCTTCATGCTATTAAACCTTGGGGTACAAAATTGCAGTGTACATGATTATTTTGGGTATTTTATAAGTTGATGTTGTTTACTTGTTTCTATGCACATGCCTGAATGAATATCTGTTGTTTACTTGTTTCTATGAATATCCCTGAATAACAATTTTGATGTTTTGGGTTCCTATTTTAGGTGTGTGGAAGCACGAGAAGAGTGAAGGTCGTGAGGATTATCGTATTTTCTTTAAGTGAAGTGGCAAGAAAGTATGCCACCACCACCCACCCATCCACTTCAAACTTTCCTACTTCAACAGGACCAGAACCTCATTGGTCAAGAGGTATTGGGCTTGAACTTTCACCGTTGAAAACCCGCAGTGCTCGCAAGAAAACTCAGTCTGGATTGAAAGCATCGGGGAACTCGGCTTCGGTCACAAATCAAGGAGCACTTAGAGGATTAAAAGCCCTAGCTAGAGGTAATTCACGATCCTTCTATCCATCAACATAAGAGGGGTCGGAGGAGCCCTGAAATTTGCCTCCATGTGAAGACTTCTGGAGAAGACACAACTGTCAATTATCTTTCTGCAAGAAACACTTGTGAATGCTTCCGCAGCCAGGGGTTTCATGCATCGACTCAGGCCAAACTGGTTGATCTGCGCGGCAAGCTCGGTGGGTACCTCGGGAGGACTTCTGGCCGCGTGGGACCCATCTCTCTTTGATCTTAGACCGATGCTCAGCCCTGGAGGGATTCTACTATCTGGATACTGTTCTGAATTAAGATCTTCCTTCAATTTTCTCAATGTATACGGCCCATGTAGTGATCGCAAGGCCTTCTGGGAGCGTCTAGATGCTCTAGGGCTTCTGGCGGCAAGTAACCTAATCATAGCGGGAGATCTCAACTTAACCACCAGTCCATTGGAGATATGGGGTGATAAAGCGATCAAGGATCCACACATGAGCTTCTTTAATCAAGTATTTTTCAAAAACAACCTGATTGATCTGAAACCGACCGAGTTGTTACCCACCTGGAAAAACAGTAGACAAGGACCAGACAGCATTGCCAAGCGTCTTGACCGATTTCTTATCTATGAAGAGGTGCTTTCACCAGCTCGAAGCGCACGAGCTTGGGTAAACCTACATTTTCTATCTGACCATGCTCCAATATGTTTACAGATTGGTTTGGGTCGCTTTGGGGCGGGACATCCATTTAAATTCAATCTGTTATGGTTAAAGGAGGATTCTTTCAACTGCTTGGTCAAATCGACGTGGGCAGCTTTTTCTGGTTCGGTGCCTGGAGATCCCCAAGGTAATTTGGTAAAAAAATTAGCCATCTTAAAGCATCAAACTTCTATTTGGCTAAAAGACAAAAAACTGGCGGAATAGGCCGCCATTAACAGGATCGACAAGGAGCTGGATGCTCTACTCCGCTTACAATTCCAGGATACTGCCAATTTGAACATCGACTTTAAAATCCGTGAGCTGGAGAGAGACCGGTCAACATTCCTGCGCGAAGATGAAGAGAGATGGCAATTAAAAAGCAGGATGCTCTGGCTTGCAGGAGGGGACAAAAACACCCGGTTCTTTCATCGGTTTGCCAGTGCTCGTAGATCAAAAAAACAGCTGTGGGATATTGAAGAGGAGGATGGCACGACACATCATGCCCAGGAAAACATCAAAGTGGTTGCTACTAACCATTTTAAAGCTTTTTTCCAGGTTTCCATTGCACCTAGCCTCAATGCACAGGTGGAGTTAGCTAGTCGATTCCCTAACATGGTGACAGCTGAGGAGGCACTAGCCTTGGAATCCCCTTGTACAAAGGAGGAGTTATTGGCAGTACTCAAGGGATTCAAAAAAGAAAAGAGTCCTGGACCCGACGGATGGTCGGTTGAATTATATCTTCACTTTTTCGATATTATGGGACAGGAATTGTTGGACGTCGTGGAGGATGCTCGTATAATAGGTGTGATTAATCCACAGTTAAACAACACCTTTATAGTCTTGATCCCAAAATCAAATCTTCCAAAAAATTTCAAAGACTTTCGTCCCATTTCACTCTGCAATCTTTGTTATAAACTAATTTCTAAGATTATTGCCAATAGAATTCGCCCTTTACTCTCAAAACATCTATCGGAGGAGCAGCTTGGCTTCCTGAAAGGTAGACAAATTTTAGATGCAGTTGGTGTCGCTCAGGAATGCATTCACACTTTAAAGTCTAGAAAGCAACAAGCCATTCTTCTCAAGTTGGATCTCAAGCAGGCCTTTGACTGTGTCAATTGGAACTTTTTGCACCTTATTCTGCTGCAGAGCGGTTTTGGGCTTGCCACTACCAATTGGATTTTAGGCTGTATTACCTCGGCAACATTGGTTGTTCTGATTAATGGGGAACCCACTAAAACTTTTCGATGTGAGAGAGGGCTCCATCAAGGATGCCCTCTATCACCTCTCCTTTTTATCTTGATCCTTGAAGGGCTAAGTATCTTACTTAAAAACAGCCAAGCAGAGGGCAATCTATCTGGAGTCAATTTCTCGAGGTTGTCTCACATCCTGCACATCCTCTTTGTTGATGATGTGCTAATTTTGACTGAGGCCAGTCTTGCGGAATGGTCCCTAATACACTCCATCATTTGTACCTTCTGCGCAGCCTCTGGATTGGTGATAAATCTTCAAAAATCTTTTTTCCTTGCTTTGAATTCACAGGAGCCTTTCTTAACAAATTTGAGAGATTTGTTCGGTATCGATGCAGCAGACTTAAAGGAGGGGTTTTCCTATCTTGGGTTTTTTATCAAATCCTCCAGGTATACTAACAATGATTGGCTTTGGCTTCTAGATAAATTTGAAAGAAGAATTCTTCATTGGTGCAACAAGCTGCTCTCCTTGGGTGGGAGATACATCCTCATAAAAGCCGTTTTGGAAAGCCTTCTGGTCTATTGGATGGCACTTGCAAAAATCCCGGCCACAGTTCTAAGCTCTATTCGTCAACTTATATTCTCCTTTCTTTGGACTGGCAGCAAGGTTACTGGTTATCATCTTTGCAAATGGGAGACTATTTCAAAACCAAAGAAGATGGGCGGATGGGGTCTCAGGAATCTGCCCTTCTTCCACAGGGCGCTCTCGGCAAACACCCTCTAGCGCATTCTTATGAATCCGGGTCTCTGGAGTAAGGTCATAAAGGCTAAATACTTCTCTCATTTACCGGTACATTTATGGCTCAGATCGGCCTCCGAGAGACCCACAGAAGGCTCTCACACTTGGAAACACCTGCTAAAGACCCTTCCCATCATTCTTCATTGGCTCTCGTGGAATCCTGGAAATGGATTTCTGATTGAAGTGGGCAGGGATAGTCTGCTGGGATTAGGCAAGCTTGCCATGCTTTCCACAAAACTGCTGAAGTGCCTACACCATAAAAATCTTTTCTTCCTTTATCAGTTCAAATCATCTCACAGCGGGGGACATTTGAGCGATTGTTGGCTCAGTAGTGAGGAGTTAGATATGGGCGCTGAACTTGCACCTGAATGGGACGGATTTACCCGCAGACTTATGGAATCGGGCATCCGTTTACAGGATAGGCCCGATACACTCTTGTGGATGGGAGGGGACAGATCCGGTGCCCTCACTGCAAAGAATGCCTATGGCGCGTTAGCTACAAAATGCTGGACCTTTACACCAGTGCGAGGGCGCGGCAAGATCTGGAGGAGTGACTGTTCACTAAAGCATAAACTATTTACCTGGCTATTAATCAAAAACAAACTGTTGTTGTGGCCAAATCTCCAAGCCTAGGGATGGGAGGGGCCCAGTCGGTGTAGCCTTTGCAAATCTAACTTTGAGATGAGTGCCCATGTTTTCATAGATTGCTCATTCACCAGATCCGTGTGGCAACTCTTATCCCCTACTCTTTTGCTCACGTCTACTTGGTCTGGTACCAGCCCTTCTCTTTGCTTCTAGAATTGGACGGGGGTCTCAACGAACCAGGTGAAGCTACCTATTCTTCTCTGCTGGCATATTTGGAAAAACAGGAACGCAGCCTTGTTCGAAGATAAGCCACCTTCTTTTCACAGAGTGGCAAATTCCATCATTGCTGAGATGGCCATGGGTAGAAAACAGTTACCGGTTTCAACACCTTGCAAATCCATCTTTAACATTCCACCTGATAGAGTAGTGGCCTGGTTCGATGGAGCGGCTCAACAGGATGGCTTATACTGCGAGGCGGGTGGGAAGATTTTCATTAACTCTCAAACTTGTTGCCGGTGGACACTAAACTGTGGAAACAGAACCAACATGAAGGCATAACTCATGGGAGCGTGGGCGTCTTGTATTCTGGCTAGTCGATTACACATCAATGAGCTGTTACTGCTTGGTGACTCCAAACTTATCATTGATTGGTTGAGCGGGCGTGCAGATTTCCATGTAGCGGACCTGGTGAGCTGGAAAGAGAGAACTCGCGAAGCGACTCAATTGTTCAATCTTCTTACTTTCTCACACATCCACGAAGAGGAAAATAACGAGGCTGATATTCTTTCAAAAAAAGTGTTGTCTTTGCCATCGGGACACATTCGTTTTACTAGATGGGAAGAAGGCAATGAGGGACCTTCCTTGTTGATCAGTCTTTGAAAGGCCTACTTGCCTCGAGAGCTGCCCACCCATGGGATCGTCAGTGGTCTCGATGTGACTAGATATTCCATTGTTTTGTATGGTTAGATTGGATCATCGGCATAGTTCTTGTTTTTTCTCGAGATAGCCCTGCTTATAGCCATGTACACTTTTATATCCTTTTGAATATAAAACGTATTTTTTTCGTTGAAAAAAAAGAAAGTATGCTAGAGAGTATTACTAGAAGTCATTGATTCCAAGGATTGGTCACTAGTGTCACAGGATGAAGTCCGCTTACACGATGGGCTGGAGTGTGAAGGTGCCTATTTGAAGGGCGTTGTCTAAATGTTCTATTTTTTGAAAAAAAAATTATGGGTGAAACAAATTTTGGTGAAATTGTCATTTTCTGTTGTTTAAATTGCATTTTTGAATACGGATTCAGTACTCTGAAAACCCCCGGGGTCCTTGGATTATAGAGACTCAACCACTCAAATCTACAGTTCCAACAATCTCTGATTGGATTTCGAATAAAATTGATCGAGAAATATGCCCAAAAAAGCACCAAAAAGTAGAACTTATAAACTATGCTTACACGAAGTACCTCTAACCCCAAGAAATTGAATGGAAACTCGCATTGTTTGACATTGAGTTTCCGTACTCCATTATATTTGGACCAAATAAAATGTCAGATTGCTAACAAAGTACACTTGATTTACAAGCACGAGAATTCAAAGTCTAGGCAATATGTTGAACACCATTTCCAGTATCCTGCAGCTACCGAATCTCATAAACTGACTCATTTTTATATAGCCAATTTGAAACCCAATAATGAACTGAGAATTTTGATTGATGGAGAAGAGAAGAAAATGTCAAATCTTCTGTCTGGTATGATTTTGAGCTTGCCCTTATCCCACCCGAGACTGTTCCCAATCCAGAGGATAAGAAGCCAGAAGATTGTGATGAGAGAGCAAAGATCTATTATCAAGATGCAAAAAACTTAGAAGGATGGTTGGGTGATGATCCTGAAAATACAAAATTGGATGATTGGGATGATAAGAAAGATGGAGATGGAAAGCACCAGATATTTATAGTCCCCAGTGTGATGAGGCACCTGGATATGGTGAGTTGAAAAGACCCATGAAGAGTAGCCCTCACTACAAAGGAAAGTGCATACTCGATGATTGACAATCCTAATTACAAGCATTATCTTGAAGTCGCAAAAATCCCCCACCCTAACTTCTTTGAACCATAAAAACTTAGTTTTTAATCAATAGCAGCTATTGGTATCGAAATTTGGACTTGGAAGATAATTGGCATCCCCACCATAACATCTTTGTTCTGGAAAAGCCTAATTTTTAATCAAATGCAACTATTAGAATCGAAATTTTGACTATGGATGATGATTGTGACTACAAGGGTAAGTGGTATGCTCCAATGATTGACAATCCTAATTACAGGGGATATCTGGAGGCCACAAAAAAATTCCCAACTCTGAGTTCTTCGAACTGGAAAACCATCTTTTAACCCATAGCAGCGAATGAAAGATGGAATGTTATTTGTCATAATGTTGATCACACATGATGAGAAGGTTGTAAAGTACATAAAGAAAACATGGAAGGAAAAATTAAGCATTGAAAAACAAAATCATAAGCTGGGAGATGCTGCTGATTCTCTCGGCCGAGCTCTTTGGTTTCCACATAAAGTATTCTATTATATATATAATTTGGCTTTTTTTATAGTTAGTTTTTTTACAGGGATGGAGGATCTTCTTTGTTTTGTTTTTTTTTTAATTAGTTTTCTTAATCATGATAAGATTAACGTGTCCAAATTCAGTATTACAGAGAATCATTAGCATTATTCAATTTGGTTTCCTTAAGCTAAGTAGCTATGAGTAGGGCATCTATCTTACCAAAGTGGTCTAAGCCTTATCACAAGCAGGAGTACAAGCACTATCATGTCAATTGGTAGGACTTGAACCCACTTGGGAGTAATACTAGTCTAGATCTATGTTAACCCCGGATCTATCAAGTGTTGTAAGGGATCAAATTTTTTTATCACTTAAGATGGATCTAGATTGGTTGTAATCTCACTCAACTCAACAGAACTCAAAACTCAAAATTTATACATGATATGTGAAAATATAGATTTGATGATTGTCAAGATATATGCAATGTTCCACCAAGACTCCGGGACGGGGGGCCGCTGGTGCGGGGAGACGCACAAGGGGGACGTGTGGAAGTACCCCCAAATTTTAGGGATTTTGGGGAAATGGGGGACGGGGGGACGTCACATATATAGTATAAAAATTTTTAAAATAAAAACAATAATGATAATATGATAAATCTCAACAATAACATAAATTAATTATATATATATTTGTTTTTTAAATTCTTTTTTTTAAATTTAATTTTTTCTTTTTTAAGTCTTACTGGGAAAAAAAAATTTGGGCGGGACTTCCAGGAGTCCCCCTTTTGGGGGGGATGTCCAGAAGTCCCCCTTTTCAAGGGGGGACATCCAAGAGTCCCCCTTTTGGGGAGTCTTGTCCCCCACCTTGGGGAGTCGTGGCCCCCCAAGTCCCCCCGCGTCTCCCCAAAAAGGGGACATGGGGAAACATCCCCCCTGGTGTCCCCCTATCCCGGGGACGTGGGGGACGCGTCCCCCACGACTCCCACCCTGGGGGACGCGTCCTCATGGAACACTGGATATATGTATTTGCATTGTAACATTACTCTCATGTAAATATCATATCTGCAATATCTCTATTTATGTAATAACCCTCCTTACTGTTGTTATAAATTTTTGCTTGATGTTGTAATATTTTAAGTGTATTTCTGGTTCATGAATTTTGTCAAACAGTTTGTTGATACACTCAAATGTCACTGTAAAACCCCTTTCCCTGTTGCTGTTTGTTTATGTATTTGCTAGTTGGTTTTCTCAATGTGGTTTTCAATGGTAAATGAGGATTTGATGCCCAATAAAGTTTTATATATTACATGCAATCTATGGCAGCAAGAAAACAATAGAAAAATAACTTAACCAAACCACTACAACAACAAATGAACAAAAATATGATCTGAATTTATTAGAGTCTGACCTGTTACATATGTTGGGTGTTTATTTAGGTTTAGATTGACCCATCAAGAAGTATGTAGCCCACATATGACAAGATCGGCCCCTTCCAGAAAGAAATTGACCTCCGCAGCTGAAAACTCGACCTCTACAAGGAAGATGGTGGCCTCACTAAATAATACGGCCTCTTCTCCAAAGGTTACGGCCCTGCTTGAGTGAACATGCCCCCTCTACAAGGATGGCACCCCCACACACAAGAAACTTGGCATTGCAAGAAAGAATTTTGGCCCCTTCCACGTAAAACTCAGCCTGCATAAAGAACTTAGCCTCCAAGATGAATTTTGGCCTCCACTAAAGCAACACAACCCCAGAAGTATAATACGGCCTCCTTCAGAGGAATTATGGCCTCCACAAACCCCAATCTATTGTAGAACAAAATCGACTTCCTCAACCATGAATGCAAATGGAAAATCTGACTGATTTCCCCAATAGATCAACAAGAATGGAATCTTTCACCACTGAAACCAATTCTCATTCATGATTTTGTTCCAAAACCTTAGCAAGCCACAAGAGCTTTCTCCAAAATGATTTTAGTAGAAATGATCAACATAATGAGAGAAATGAGCCCCAATCTCTCTTTATCCTTCCATTTTCCATTTTCACCATTTTGTCGATCCTTTTACCTTTTAACCCTCACTTAAATGATTAACGTGACTTTATAAGGTTTACCTTTAATATTTTCCTAAAGTCACTTTAGAACCTCTATTTTTACTTGATTACTTAATGTCACTTTATAAACATTACCTTTTCCACCCAAAATGACATCAAATAATAAATTAATCCCCTTTTTTATCGACTATACCCTACAGGGAATCAAATAGGCTACTAAGTCATCCTCCATGAGTGATCATTTGGAAAGGGACATTACAATCCTCTCTTCCCGAAATTGCTTGTCCCCAAGCAACTACAAATCAAGATGCTACAAAATATGATTCCTCTCCCACGTGGCATCCTATACTGACAAGTCTCTCCACCTAATCAGGAACTTTCTTATGAGCAGACTCCTCAATCTCCTCTTCTTGACATCCAAAATCTCCTCTGGAATCAATACCAATTGCCCCTCTTCATCCAGTGGGGGTAACTCTGTTGAAGTGGTCACTTGTTGTCTTACTTCTTTTTTGAGGCATGACACATGAAAAACATTGTGGATCTTGCTCCGCTCTGGTAGCTCAAGCTCATAGGCTACTTCCCCAACTCTCTGTACTACCCTGTGTGGACCATAAAATTGTGGCTTCAATTTTTCTACACCGCTCTTCTTCAATGAATACTGTCTGTATGGATGCAACCTCAGAGATACCAAGTCTCCTACCTCAAAGATGCTCTCAACCCTGTGCCTGTCTGCATATATCTTTTGTTGATTATGAGTTGTTTGCAAGTTTTCCTTAAGGGCCTTAAGGATGTCTTGGTTCTCCTGTATCCAATCCTTGGCTTTGGGATCCCTGCTATCTCCAAATGCCAAATCCACGAATGAAGGAGCATCATAGTTGTATAATGCTTAGAATGGGGTCATACCAATGGACATGTGGTAGGTGGTGTTATAGCAATGCTCCCCATATGCAACCACTTAATCCATGTCCTTTGTTATCCTGATACATAGTTGCGCAGATACCCCTCGATCCATTTGTTTACAATATTTGTCTAACCATATGTCTGAGTGTGATAAATAGTGCTAAGAGTCAACTCTGTGCCAACCAATCTGAACAACTCCTTCCGAAAAGCGATGAGAAACTTATTGTTCCTGTCACTGACAATGTACCTAGGCAGTCCATGAAGTCTAAACACCTCCTTGAAAAAAAATTATGCCACTTGTGTTGCCTTGTACTCTGATGAAATAGAAAATAACTGTGCAAACTTGGTCAACCGATCAACCATTACATATATGCAATCCCTGCCCTGTACCTCTGGTAGACCCGTGATAAAGTCCATCGACACACTTTCTCATTTATTCTCTGGAATGAGTAGAGGCTATAATAATCCTGTCGGATGAGTATACACTGACTTGTTTTGCTGACAAGTCATACACTCCCTCACATACTACAATACATCGTCCTTGAGACCCTTCCATGAGAACCTCTCTCGTATCTTCATGTAGGTCTTGAAATACCCAGGCTTCCCTACCAATGTTGTGTCATGAGAAGCCCTCAAAATATTTTCCTTGAGTGTGGACTCAGGAATTAGATATATATTCTAGCCTTGTAGAAAATGATATCATCCACCACTGTATACATGCCATCCTATATGAGTCCATCCATCAACTCACACACAAAGTGATTTTTGGAATATTCCACTAAAAGGGGAGATTTTCAATCAGCTGAAATCTCCATAATATAACATATTGGTGGTTTCCTGGAAAGGCCATCAACAACAATATTCTTCTTACCCTTCACATACTCAATGTTGAAGTCATATGCTTGTATCTTGCTGACCCAATTTTGTTGTCTTTTATTCAAATCCTTATGCTCCAAGAAGTACCTCAAATTGTCATGGTCAGTTCTAACCATGAATCGACCACCAACCAAATACTGCCTAAACTTTGCCAAAGCATGCATGATGGCAAGCATCTCTTTTTCATAAATGGAATAGAGCCTCTTTGGGTCTCTGAGATTCCTACTCTCAAACGATATCGAGTGTCTATTTTGCATAAAAAAATCCCCAACACCTTCACCTGAAGCATCACACTCAAGTACAAAGGGCTGCGTGAAATCATGAAGTGCCAATACTAGACAAGTGCTCATTACCTCCTTAAGCTTGTCAAATGCCTACTGTGACTCCTTTTTCCACTTGAATGCCCATTTTTTTGTAATATCTGTCAAAGGTGCACCCAATTATGAAAATCCCTTAACAAATCACATGTAGTAGCTGCACATTCGAAAGAATCCCCACAACTCTGTAAAGGACCTACGAGTGGGCCAATCCAATATAGCATGGATCTTCTCCTGATGAACCTGTACACGATGTGCACTAATCACATGACTCAAGTAAAGAATCTTTGTCATGCCAAACTCACACTTTGATTCCTTGGCATATAACAATTGCTCTCCCATAATTCCCAATACCTCCTCCAAATGACTCAAGTGGTCCTCCCACATCCTGCTATAAATAAGGAGGCCATCGAAGAATAACAAGAGGAACTTCCGCAACTGCTTGTTGAATATGTGGTTCATGCATGAACATAAAGTGGCAGGTGCATTGGTCAACACAAATGGCATGACCAAAAATCCATAGTGCCCATAATGACACCTGCAAGCGGTCTTGTGAACATCTTGGTCTCTTACCCTGATCTGATGTGTAACACACCCGACCCCTAAATACTTTTTTAAGGGGTGTGGCATCAAAATTTTGTTTTCCTTAACTATCTCAAATCCTAATTATGGGATCTCTATTAGCTTCTTCTCGCCACGAGATTTCTAACGGTCCCCACCATACTCAAATCTGAGTCCTGGTTTGCAAGTTATTACCTCCCGAGGCTCTTCAGGAATTATTAGTCAAGGGCCACGTGGATCTGTCACACACATATCATCCAGAATACCATGAAGTCTCGAAGCTCTCAGAGCCCCTATATCTATGGTGGAGATCCATCCACCATTTAACTCGACGACGAATCTTCCTCCTTATTAAGGCATACGCCTAAGGATAATTTGGCGTTCGGTGTTGAGCACCTCTTTTTCTCTATGCACGAGACCTCTGGAAGTATCGTAAGCTTTCCAAGTGGTTCCATCCTTCGGGCCTTTCGGTCTCTCTACGATGCTACACCCCAAATCCTCCAGAGTCCCAAAGTCCCAGACTCCCGAAGTCCTGGTCACTTCACCAATCACTTTGGCCAAGCATGCACGTACTAGGGGCTAACACGTAGCAAGGGCCAGGAGTGACACATGCCCTCATCAGGGGGTGACATGTGTCATGCTCTAATAGGCATAAGGAATCTGCAAAATGTCCATATCACAATGACACATGGCACCTTAGTTGCGAGTCCACGTCACCCTGGATGACATCAGTGAGACACGTCAACCCCATACAAACAACCTTCTAACGTCCTTCAGATCTCACGGTCGAGGTCTGTCCACGTAGATCCATAGATCCATGACTCTCATTGCTTCACAACTTCAGCTTCAGAGCTTATCAACTCACCACATCTTGAATCCCCTGGAGTGCCAAGTCTCTAGACTATAGGATCTGGCGCCACATGTCCCCTACTTGTCAACGGTTGATATTTACTCCATCGTTCGCGACTTCGGGAGTCTTCACACTTTGAAGACTCTCGGTCAAGTTCCTCCGGAGTGCCAAGTCTCCGGACTGTAGGATCTCCTGCCATGTAGCCTCTCATCCAACGGCTCAGGTCCAACGAACAACATTGACATGGGACCAAGGAGGGGACGACCACATGTCGCTCCCATGACGTATCCTGGTTGGTTGGGTAGTTAAGAGGGGTTCTCAACGAAGTCCTTAGATCAACGGTTGAGAATGATCTGAGGATCGACGGTCCACATCACTTAGTAAATTCAACATTCGGGAGTTTGGCATGTAACTTCCAGCTTCCTCCCGGAGCTTCGAACTCCAAACCATGCCCGATCTATCACCATGTGCACCTAGCGTTCATAGTCAAGATTTACTCTGACTTGCAGAGCTTCAGGGAAACTTGTGTGTTCTTGTGTTTACACTTTGATACTGCTGGATAACTGGACTTTTGAATAGTCATTGATCTGTGGACACACATCCCTCTACTCTCAATGGTCTAGATTAACTTCGTGACTCCAACATTTGAGTGTTTCGGCGTTAGACCACCCCTATTCTCCCGAAGTGGGACTTCGCCAAAGTACTTAGCACTACCCCCTCACTAGGTTTGATCTAACGGCTGAGAGAGATCCCCAATGGATTCCCAAATCCATGGCCCTCATCAATTCGCATCTCCGACCTTCGATTGTTCTTGAGGGTTGTGAAGTCATATGTTTCGGAGCTCCAAATTCCCAGAGTTTCAAATCCATAGTAGCTTCACTCCTTTCAGGTTTAGCCAGGCATTTCCAACCCTAGGTCATATGGAACCTTATCGAGTTTCAGGGGCTACACTCAACTTTTAGTCGAGATTTGATTAAGGTCGAGGCACGAGCCCTTGCTCATATAGGTGAAGGGTCTGATAGAGGCGCCATACTTCCACCAGATTCAATATTAGTCTTCCTGCGAAGGGAATTCGAGAGGTCGACAACACCAAAATGATCTGGCTAAACCCATCTCGACTCTTGCACTACAATGTCCATCTTGGGGAAAATTCCCCTTAGGAAATCTCTAGTCAGTGCAAAAACCGTCACCTATACTTAGACTTACTTACAGACTCACATCCCATAGCTCTCTAACTATTAAAATAGGGAAAATGGAAGACCATGTAAATATTGCAGTTTACAGAAGCAAATGAACATTTCTAATAACTATTCAAACACTGTAAAACTTAACCATAAGCATAGACATGCAATCATCACCTCCATTTTATTACATAGAGTATGAAATGCTTATCAGAAACTGGAAATCGTGAAGTGACTGTTGAAAGAGATGCTTGTTTCCACCCAACCATAGGCACAACCACTCGTGATGGATTTACAGCTGGGCACCCTCAATCTAGACCATGATGCTCTGAAAGAGACTCTTTCTCCTTGCTCAACGACAGTCAGGGACATAGGTTACTCTCCTCCTACCACAAGATCTTGGCAACCGATTTTTCTCTATACCAAGCAAGGAGGTCTGCATGAGTACTTACACAGTCACTCGTCAACCTCATTTATTAGCTTGTAGTGAAAACCTTTCCCATGGCTTCTTGCGCCCAAAACGAGCTTGCTTCTCAGTTTTCCTCTCAAATCCAGAGTTGAACAATGCTCTCTTCTCCTCTCGAGATCATTTTGTCCACTCAACTTTTCTGCAAATATTCCTCTGTCCTCTAAATTACTTCTTTTCTTTCCTTCCTCAACAAGGTTGTGTAGGTCTGAATCCCCAATCTATGGTCAGGTCTAGAAGCCTTATAGATGGGTACCCTGCTCCATCTCCTCATTAAATCTTGAGAAGAGCCTTCCAACTACCACCCTGACTGGTAATTTATTTTGAGGTCAGAGCATTGTTGAGAAATTGCATCCAGTAAGGTATTGGTTTGGTGAGGGTCATCTCAACCATTCTTGGTTTCCCTCACCATCTTTCTCATAGCATCCATGGTCTATATTGACAAACTCCCCCCTTTCAGTAATTGTGCAACACATATCCATTTTCTATTAATAACAAAAAATACATACATTGACCCTTTTATACAAAGGTTCATCAAATAAAACATTCACACATATCTAGTCTGTCATATTCTCTTGGTCAGTTATAGTTATATTTACAAACTGGGGGAAACATGGGTATTACAATCCCCTCCCTCTTAAAGGAACATCGTCATCAATGTTCTATCTGTCGATGTGCTATGTATGTACAAAAGTAAACAAAAATGGAAATGCATGTTTCATGGCATCCTCCATTTTCCATGTAGCCTCATATGGGCCAAAGTGTTTCCACTGCACCTTGACATATGCAATGGTTATGTTCCCGAGTGTGGTTTCCTTCCTATCTATTATGCATTGAGGTTATGGCAAGAATTCTCCCTCTTGTTCCACCTGAATCACAGACCAAACAATAATATGATTAGAATCATGTACATATTTTTTTAATAACGGAACATGAAAAACCTTATGTGTCTTCACTGTGGGAGGAAGTGATAGCCTGTAGGCTACATGTCCCACTCTATCCAAAATTTCAAAGGGTCCACAATACCAAGGTGTCAGCTTGACCCAAGCTCCCATCCTCAAAGAGATTTTCCTGGGTCTAACTCAGAGATATACATGATCCCCTGCTTTGAACTCTCTAGGAGTCTTTTTCCTGTCTCCATAGCTCTTTTGTCTATCCTGGGCTATTTTCATATTTCGTCTTATCTGAATTACTTGTTGTTCCATTTCCTTTAGCATATATGGCCCGATTGTAACTTTGTCTACTGGGTTGTTCCAGCTGATTGAAATGTTGCATTGTCTTCCATAGAGGGCTTCAAAATGGCTCATTTTTAATGACTCTTGATAGCCATTGTTGTAGGCAAATTCTACCAGTGGTAGGTAGTCTTCCCACTTCTTGGGTTGATGCATTACATGCATCCTCATCATGTCTTCTAACACTTGGTTTACCCTCTCCGTCTGCCCATCAATTTGAGGGTGATAGGATATACTAAAGAGCAATTTTGTTTCAAAACCAACAAACAGAGATTTCCAAAATTTTGAAGCAAATTTTGTATCTCTGTCGGATATAATTTCCTTAGGCATGCCATGCAGTCTAAATATCTTTTTCATGAAAATAATGGCAATATCTATTTCCTTGCAAGTTGACTTGACGGCAATGAAGTGAGTAGCCTTGCTCAGTTTGTCCACAACTACCATGATGGTGTTGTTCTGTTTGGTTGACTTTAGTAATCCTGTGATGAAATCCATGGAGATGGTTTCTCATTTCCATTCGAGAATTTTTAGGGGCTGCAACCTCCTTGTTGGGTGTCCATGCTCTGCCTTAACTTGTTGACATTCTAGACACTTAGCTAAGTACTCAACTATGTCATTTTTTCAATCCGAGCCAATAAAATAGTTTCCTAGTGGTCATGATTTTTTTCTGATAACCAGGATGACTAGTATATGGTCTTTTGTGTAGTTCATCCATTATGAGTCTCTTCAAGTCTTCACAATTCGAAATATACAATCTACCTTTGTAAGTTAGCATGCATCATCAAACATCTGATAGCCTTCATACTTCATCCCTGTGGGCTCTTGCTTTAGGTATGATGTCATGGTCTTAAAAAATGCATTTGTTTATTGTGTACTTTTGACTCTCTCTTTGATGTCTGGTTTACTGGCGCTTACAACTACCAAGTGAATCACTTTCATACTTCTACTAAGGGCATCAACCACCCTATTCTCATTTCCTTTGATATGTTTGATTTCAAAATCAAACCCACTAAGGAGAGCCATCCATCTATCTTGTCTAGCATTAAGTTTTGGTTGATCAAAAAGGTACCTCAACCCACAATGGTATGTCATAAGTACAAATCTTCTCCCCATGAGGTAACACCTCCACATTTTTAAAGCATGCACTATGTTAGCCAATTCCACATCGTGGGTCACATAATTGACTTCATGCTCATTCAATTTTCTGGATTTGTAGAAAATCACATGTCCTTCTTGCATAAGGAATCCTCCGAGCCCTTCCTTGCATGCATCTGTACACACAAGGAAGTCATTGTTTGGGTCTGCGATCTTCAGCACATGTGCATTGGTTAGAAGGTATTTCAGCTCTTGAAATATTTCTTCACATTCTAATGTCCAACTGAATTTAACCCCCTTTTTTTGAAGGGAGGTGATTGGGAAACCAATCTTAGAGAATCCATTTATGAACCTTCTATAGTACCCCGCTAGGCCCATAAAGGATCTGACATCGGATACATCTTTTGGGGCAGGCCAATCCATAATAGATTGGATCTTGTCAGGATCAACTGTCACTCCTTCCTAAAAAATAACATGGCCTAAGTAATGGACTTGTTTCTGGAAAAAGTCACACTTACTTAACTTAGCATAGAGTTGATGTTCTCTTAGCACTTGAAGTACTAGCTTGAGATGTTCTTCATGCTCTTCCCTATTCTTAGAATAGATTAGGATATCATCAATGAAAACCAACACAAACCTATCCAAGAACTTTCTAAGTACATTATTTATTAAGCACATAAAAGTGGTTGGTGCATTGGTAAGCCCAAATGGCACCACCACAAATTCATAGTGACCATATCTTGTCCTAAAGGTTGTCTTGTGGATGTCTTCATTCTTAATTCGGACATGATGGTATCCTGACCTCAATTCAATCTTGGAGAAATTGTAGCACCCCTTAATTGGTCAAACAAGTCATCTATCCTTGGTAAGGGATACTTATTCTTGATGGTCATCTTATTGAGTTGTCTATAATCTATGCACAATCTGAGTGTGGCATACTTTTTTTCCACGAATAAGGTTGGTGCTCCCCATGGAGACACACTAGGCTAAATGTATCATTTGTCTCACATCTCCTTTAGTTGTAGTTTGAGCTCAACTAGCTCTGATGTACTCATTCTATAGGGTGTTCTAGACATTGACACCTCTCTTGGTATAAGTTCTATTGAAAATTCAATATCCCTTCTTGGAGGTAGACCTGTCACCTCTTCTAGGAATATATCTTTCTATTCTCTTAATATGGGATGGTCCTCTAGGCTGGGTTTGTTGTTCTCAACAGATTTCAACACTTGTATTGCATACAAGGGACACCCCTTTCTGCAATACTTTTTCACTTGGAGAGCTGATATTTGTCTCACTAAGACATGCTTTTGAATCCCTTGTAGGGTTACTCTTCTTCCTTCTTCATTTTCACACTCCAAAGTTTTAATGTAATAGTCCAACTTGGTTTTACGGAAATCCAACCAGTCCATGCCAATCAACAGGCCATAAGATCCTAAAGGAAGTATGTTTAGATTCGCTTGGGTGAGAAATCCACTTATAATGAATTGGCATGCTGGTACGACCTATGCTACTTTTGTTTTGGTTCTAGTGGCTAGTTGTACCAGCCATGATTTAACAAGTTTAAATCATTGGAATTTACATTTCTCGACCGTTTGAGGGGAAATGTAACTCAAATTATAACCAGGGTCAATTAAAATGGAAACAAGATGGTTGGCAATCATACCTTCTATCTCTACAACTGAAGCTTGGTGGTCAGCTTGTCTGTTATCCAAGGCTGCATAAATTTGTGGCATTCTCCTAGACGCATCATTGAATGTGGTATCCTCTTGAACATTGTAGACCCTTCTATTGTTCTGTTGCCTATGCGGACAGTCTCTCAACATATGTTCTTCTCCACAACCCCAACATTTCAAGGGTTATCTCTTTGTGTTATAATTATTACTTGGGACTACTTCGAATGGTTTATTTCCACACTGAGATGGAAAATTTTGTTGATACACACTTCTGGTAAGAAGGCTCATCCTAGAGCTTTTCCCATGGTTCTTAAATATTGAGGATTTAAACCCATTCTTCTTGAATCTCGAATTGTTTCTCTTCTTCCAATCTTCACGGGGTTCTGTCTTACTCTTGAATTGCTCATAGCAATACCTTTCCTTTCAAATAGTATCTTCTAAAGTCTTTGGCTCATCAATCTCAATTATTTTCCGCTAGGATTGAGGTAATCCACTAATAAATCCTTGCATATTTAACTTTTCATCCTTTATGTAGGGCACATACCTCATCAACTCCTCAAGAAATTTGTTGATATATTCATCTATGGTGAGTTGTCCTAGCTTGAGTTCATAGAACTCCTTGGTTTTCCCATCAAAGTACTTTTCTGACATATAGTTCTTCTTGAAGTATTTCTCAAATTGTTTCCATGAAAAGTTCTTCTCATGGATTCCTTTCACATTCCTAAAGTCTTCCCACCAAATGGAAGCATTCCCATTCAGGTTGAAGATGGCTATCTAAGCCTTTAATTTTTTAGAGTAGTCATGGACTCTAAATTACTTATTCAATCCGAGTAGCCAAACTTTTTCTACTTCCCCCTTCTTAGTCTCTCCATCGATGGTGGGTGGTTTGGATTACTTGAACTCTTCAGGGTCATGACTCTTGGAGTGTTTCCTCTTCTTTCTTCTCGTTTAGGAATGGGAACTAGTTTTTCCACTAGAATATTCCTTAGAGTTGTCAGTGTCCTCCGAGGAATCTTCTGGTGAGTGTCTCTTGGCTCCATGTTGGGCCTTCCTTGAGGTGCTCCTCCTAGTGTGGCCACTTTCAAGACCATGTTTTTGTATCTCAGGTGGACTTGGACTTTTCTTTGTACGATGTATGTTCATATGACTGGAAGCTGGACAATGTTGCACTTGCCTTTGTATATCTGATAGAATTTGTAGTAAGACTGCATTAATTTCGGTATGTTTTTATTGTTCCTTTATCGACCTTTCATTGTCAGCCTTACAACTCTATGATTATGTCATGAGGCCTCTTATAGTTTAACAAATCTGGAGGGGTTTCCATCGCCCTCCTTTCATCAGATTCTTCCTCTCTATTGTGGGATATTTCTCCCAACTCATGGTGTGCCACCATCCCTTACGTCGTAGTTTTCCTGTTGTTCACTGACTACTTGAGTGCTGATAAAGCATTTTTTGTTAGTTAATGATCTACTAATTCATGAACACGTACCATTGCAAAGTGAAGTCAACTTCTTTATTTGGAAACATTAGCAACATACAGTGCAGATTTCCAAAACATCTATCAACAGTAAAAGGTTTCATTCCTCTCTTCTAAAGAGGTTCATACAAGTTTCTTATATAAGGTGGTAAGGTAGCGTGGTACCCCTTAAAGTTCTCTAATAATATTTTTTATGAGACTCGTGCATGAGCCCAAGAAGGCCAAGTGTTGTTTCCATGCTCTGATACCAATTTGTAATGCACTCGACTCCTAAATATTTTTTTAAAGGGTGGGGCATCAAAATTTTGTTTTCCTTAACTATCTCAAATCCTAATTATGGGATCTCCATCGGCTTCTGCTCGCCAAGATATTTCTAACGGTCGCCATCATACTGAAATCTGAGTCCTAGTTTGCAAGTTATTTCCTCCCTAGGCTCTTCGAGTGTTATTAGTCAAAGGCCATGTGGAATCCACATGGATCCGTCTCACACATATCATCCAGATTTCCCCCAAGTCCCAGAGATCCTAGTGCTCCTGTATCTATGGTGGAGATCCATCCACCATTTAAGTCGACGACGAATCTTCCTCCTTATTAAGGCATACGCCTAAGGATAATTCGGTGTTTGGTTCTAAGCGCCCCTTTTTGTGTATGCATGAGACCTCTTGGAGTCCTGAACTCCTGAAGTATCATAAGCTTGCCATGTGGTTTCAAATTTTGGTTCTTTCGATCTCTCTACAATGCTACACCCCAAATCCTCTAAAGTCCCAAAGTCCCAAACTCCCGGAGTCCCGGTCACTTCACCAAACACTTTGGAAAGGTGGGAACGTATCAGGGGCTAACACGTAGCAAGGGCCAGGGGTGACATGTGCCCTCATCAGGGGGCGAAAAATGTCACACTCTAATAGGCATAAGGAATCTACAAAACATCCATATCCCAGTGACACATGGCACCTTAGTTGCGGGTCCACGTCACCCTGTATGATGTCAGTGAGCCACGTCAAACCCAGACAAACAACCTTCTAACGTCCTTCAGATATCACAGTAGAGGTATGTCCACATAGATCCATAGATCCACGACTCTCATTGCTTTGAAACTCTGACTTCAGAGCTTATCAACTAACCACATCTCGAATCCCCCAGAGTGCCAATTCTCTGAATTATAAGATCTAGAGCCATGTGTCCCCTACCTATCAACGATTGAGATTTACTCCACTGTTAGAAACTTCGGGAGTTTTCACACTTTGAAGACTCTCAGCCAAGTTCCTCCGAACTGTAGGATCTCCTGCCACGTAGCCTCTCATCCAATGGCTTAGGTCGAATGGATGACATTTGATAGGGGACTAAGGAGGGCGGGGGCACATGTCTCTCCCATGACGCGTCTTGGTTGGTTTGGCAGTTAAGAGGGGTTCTCAACTGAGTCCTTAGATCGACAGTTGAGAAGGATCTCGAAGGATATAAGGATCGACGATCCACGTCACTTCGTAAATTTGGCATTCAAGAGTTTGGCATGTAACTTCCAGCTTCCTCCCGGAGTTTCGAACTCCGAACCATGCCCGATATATCGCCACGTGCACCTAGCGTTCACAACCAAGATTCAATCTAGTTTGCAGATCTTCAGAGAAACTTTCACGCTCTTTTGTTTCACTTTGATATCGCTGGATAACCAGACTTTCAGATAGTCGTTGATCCGTGGACACACGCCCCTTTACTCTCAACGGTCCAGATTAACTTTGAAACCCCAGTATTCGGGAGTTTTAGCGTTAGACCACCCCTATTCTCCCGAAGTGGGACTTCATCGAAGTACTTAATGAGAGATATCCCCAATGGATTCCTAGATCCATGGCTCTTATCAATTCACATCTTCGACCTTCCACTGTTCTCGAGGGTTTTGAAGTCATATATCCCAGAGCTCTGAATTCCTGGAGTTCTGGAGCCAGAGTAGCTTCACTCCTTTCAAGTTTAGCTAGGGGTTTCCAACCTTGGGTCGTATGTAACCTTATCGAGTTTCAAGGGCTACAGTCATCTTTTAGCCGAGATTTGATTAAGGTCGGGGCATGATCCCTTGGTCATACGGGTGAAGGGTCTAATAGAGGCGCCCTACTCCCACCGAATTCAATCTTAGTCTTCCCACGAAGGGAAATCAAGAGGTCGACTACACCAAAATTATCTGGATAAACCCATCCTGACTCTTGCACTACAATGTCCATCTTGGGGAGAATTCCCCTTAGGAAATCTCCAGCCAGTGCAGAAACCGCAACATCTACTTGACTTACTTACAAACTCACGTCCCATAGCTCTCTAACTTTTAAATTGGGGAAAATAGGAGACCATGTAAATATTGCAGTTTATAGAAGTAAATGAGCATTTCTAATAACTATTCAAACACTGTAAAACTTAACCATAAACATAGACATGAAATCATCACCTCCATTTTATTACACAAAGTATGAAATACTTATAAAAAATTGGAAACTGTGAAGCGACTGCTGAAAGGGGTGCCTATTTCGACCCAACCATAGTCACAATCACTCTTGATGGATTTACCGTTATCCACCTTTGAGCTAGGACATGATGATCTGAGAGAGACTCTTTCTCCTTGCTCAACGATAGTCAGGGACGAAGGTTACTCTCCTCCTCCCACAGGATCTTGGCAACTGGTTTTTCTCGATACCAAGCAAGGAGGTATGAACGAGTACTTCCGCAGTCACTTGCCGACCTCGCTTATCAACTTGTGGTGAAAACCTTACCCATGGATTCTTGCACCCAGAATGATCTTGCTTCTCAGTTTTCCTCTCAACTCCAGAGTTGAACAACGCTCTTTTCTTCTCTAGAGATTGTTTTCTCCACTCTTCTTTTCTGCAGATCTGCCTGTATCCCCCGAATTACTTCCTTTATTTCCTTTCTCAGCAAGGTTGCGTGGGTTTGAAGTAATGTTCACCTTGTATGCTTTTGGTTCTTGTTGGTCCAAAGATATCAGTGTGAACAAGTTCTAATGGTTTTGATGTAGAGTATTATTTTGTCTTGAATCTTACTCTTGTCTTCTTTCCATGTTGGCAATGCCTACAAATAGAGTTTAAAGGTTTAATAATCTTTGGCATATCTCTCATAACTTCCTTTTTATTGACTTTTATCAAATTGTCAAAACCTATATGTCCCATTATTCTATGTCGTAGCCAACTTTCGTCTATTTGGCTCATGAAACATTTTTCTTCTTCTTCTATGTTTAAGATATATACATCTCTTGGTGTCCTAGGTGCAACGTCCACTAATTTTCCTAAACCGTCTTTCCTAATTTCACATTTTTTGAGTCAAATATGAGTATGTGTCCTCGATCACATCTTTGGCTTACATTGAGTATATTAGGCTTGAGATTTTCAACTAATAGCACAGTTTCTAATTTATCTCTATTATTTCTCAGACTGACTGTACCCTTTCCAAGTATCTTGGAAGAGACATTATCTCCAAAAGTAACTCTTCCTTTGTCTTTCCTTTTCAAACTAGGGAACTTTCCTTGATATCCTATCATATGCTTTGAACATCCACTGTCAACATACCACTGACTTCTTTTATCTTTATCATATAAGGATACCTTACACTCTGTTTCTTTTTCTTCAATTTGTTTTTCTTTCCATGTCTTCTTATGCTTTTCTTCTTGAATTTTGGAAGTTTTTATGGGATACTTTGGTAGTATACAAACACTAGCTTTGTGACCATAATTGTTGCATTTGTCAACATTGTAATCTTTTAGTGGAGAGAATGAAATATAGTTTCTATTATCTTGATTATTATAATTCATGTTGTTCTTATAACCATATCTTCACACATTTTTATGATTGTATTTTCCATAGGCTCTATAATGTAATGCTTTATGCCCAAAATTATTGCAAGAGAAACAATAGCCAAGAAAGAGATATTAATACCTTTTGGGGGGGGTTCTTATTGCAGTTGTATTCTTTCTATATTCATTTTATTTTGAAGGGAGAGCAGATTTATGTTAATTAGAATCAGTCTTTATTTTTCTTTCTTCCTTTTTGAAAGAGCTCTGAAGGGAAGCTCCATAACTTTTTGGAATTTTGTCAGTTTCCTGAGATGTAGAGTTAGATCCTTTGTTAGACTTATTTTGAGCATAACCCAGTCCTAACTTATTGCTTGACAATATTTGAATGTTAATAATATCTTCCAATATTCTTGAAATTTTTTCAAATCTTGATTGGTTGTTTCCTTTCTCGAGTTCTCTTTTTAGAAAAACAATTTCAGCCTCTAGCTTTTCACTGTCTAATTGCTTTCCATTGAGTTGTTTACTTATGACCTCTTTGTTGTGTATTTGTTATATTCTTTGCATGAGTAGGAGTGTCTATGTTTCACCGAGCACGCAAGGGGGTTTGAGGGGGGGGAAATCCCCCTGCGCGGGGGTTCAGGGGCATCTCCCCCCGAGAAAAAAAAAATTGCCTCGGGAAACATGTCACATTTTTGAGCGGTTTTTCGACACATGGTTTTTGTCGATGGTTTTCTATTTTTGGTTAAGGAATTAGGGTTTTTGACTAATCCAAGTCATTGGGTTAGGTTTTTGGATGTCATTGGCTCCTATATGTGTATTGTATTGTAAACAATGTAATACTATGAATGAATATAGAATATGTTGGTTTTCCCGGTTTGGGTTTCCAGGGAAAAAGTATTTGTGTAATGTTTGTATTTGTCATTGTATCTTTTATGTTCTTTTACTAAAAATTTGTTTGTAGTAAATATTGTACAAGGTTAAAATCTACATTTGGTATCAGAGCGAGGTTGGCTTCAGGAGGACACATTTTTGGAAAAGGGTTTGGCTTGGGATTGTGATAAGCCTTGTTACAGTGGGAGATATGTGGCATTGATTTTTTCAGGTGAAAAGAAATGGCAAGAAATTCGAAAATGGAGATCAAGAAGTTTAATGGGAAAAGTTTTGAGTTGTGGAAGCTCAAGATGGAATATTTGTTGGTGGGCAGAGTCAGTGGATCGCAGTAGATCCAGGTACTACACCTATAGGAACTTCAGCACGTGACTGGAAAAAGTTGGATCAGAAGGTGAAGAGCACAATCTGACTGTGTCTCTCGGATTCAGTATTATTGAATGTGTCAAAGGAAGCTACAGCCAATGATTTAAGGGATAATTTGGGGAAGTTGTATCATTCTAAGTCCCTATTGAATAAATTATTCCTAAGAAAGAATTTGTATAACATGAGGATGAGAGATGGAGACTTGGTGGTAGAGCATTTGAACGCCTTCAATACTATGGTAAGTCAGTTAGTATCTGTTGAGATTAAAATTTCAGATGAAGACAAATGTATGAGTTTACTGTGTTCTTTACCAAACTCATGGGATAGTCTGATTGTGGCCATAGGTAGTAATACAATTGTCTTGAAGTTTGATGAAGTGGTATCATCCTTGTTGTCGGAGGAAATGAGATGGAAGAATTTGGAAGGATAGAGCATAGACACATTATTTGCAAGAGGACGTTCCCAGGAAAGAAATAGATCTAATTTCTCAAGTGGGAGATCTAAGTCTAAGGGTAGATCTAAATTTCCCAAAAAATTTGTAAAGGTATGTTGGATATGTGGAAAAGAAGGGCACTACAAGAAGCAATGTAGATCCAAAGTTGAGAAAAAGAAGGGATCTAAAGAATCTCCTTCTACAGAATAAAAGACCTCCAAGGAAGAAGGAGGGGATGTGTACTTGGCTTCTTCAAGCACACATGTAGATCATGAGGCATGGTTGGTTGACTCTAGTGCATCCTTTCATATGACTTCCCACAGGGAGTGGTTCTGCGAATATGAAAGGTATGATGGAGGTAATGTTTTCTTAGGTGATGATTCGACAACCAAAATCATAGGAAGAGGAAACGTCAAGTTGAGGCTCATACATGGAAGTATTAGAACACTTCCTAGTGTTCTGCACATCCCATCTTTGGCTAGAAATTTGATTTTTGTAAGAAAAATGGATGATGCAAGGGTAAAAACAATATTTGAAAAGGAAACATGCAGAGGATGGTTTGAAGAGAAATGGTGTTGCTAAAGGGAGTTCGGTTTGGAACTCTGTATAAGTTGCAAGGAATCACTATTAGTGATGGGTGTAATAGTTCTATTGATCCTGATATTGGAGTTGAAGAAGAAAGAACTCCTACAGTCTCTGGAGAAAAGGTTATGTTGTGGCATCAAATACTGGGGCATATCGAAGAGAAGGGTCTTTGAATACTACACGGTAAAGGTATGGTTGAAATTATGTCTAACTAATCTCTGGATTTTGATTTCTATGAACATTGTCTATATGGGACGCAGAATTAGGTAAGATTCCCCTCTGGTGCAATGAGGTCAGAAGGAATTTTATATCTAGTTCACAATGATGTTTTTGGACCTGTGTCGGTCCCATCATTGGGAAAATCTGTGTACTATGTCTCATTTATATATGACTTCTCAAGGAATACTTGGATATATTTCCTCGGGAAGAAATCTGAAGTCTTTGACATATTTAAAGAGTTTAAGGCTCTTGTTGAGAATCAAACAGAGAAAAGAATTAAGGTGTTGACGACAGATAATGGCGGAGAGTTTTGTGGGAATGAATTTGAAGAATTATGTAAGAAGTGCAGTATATAAAGGCAGAAGACTACTCCATATACACCTCAGTAGAATGGAGTTGCAGAAAGGATAAACAAAACGTTGATGGAAAAATCAAGGTGCATGATCAGTGGTGCCGGGTTAGGGAAAGAATTATGGGAAGAGGCGGTGGGTATTGCATGTTACATGGTCAACAGATCACCCTCATCAACATTGGATGAAAAGAATCCACAAGAGGTATGGACTGGTAAGGAACCTTCTCTCCAACATCTCAAGCTATTTCTCTATGATGCATATGTTCATGCTCCAAAGGAAAACAAGAGCAACCTAGATAAGAAGGTTGAAAAGTGTATCTTTATTGGATATAAAGATGGTCTCAAAGATTATAAGCTTTGGAACCCATAAACTAAGAAGGTAGTGTATATCCAATATGTGGTATTTAGAGAAATGAAGGATGTTGTTAAACAGGGAGTCCTACCACATAAGGAATAACCAGAGAAAATAGAGTTTAATTTAAAGGATGATGAGTCAGACTCTATAGAAGAACATGAATCAGAAGAAGAAGATCCTCATACTCTAATATTGAGGAGATCTGTTTGAGAAAGAAGGCTACCAGAAAGGTATACTCCATTTAATTTCCGTTCAAATTTTTCTTTGTCTATTACCGATGATGATCCTAGAACTGTCAAGGAGGAAGTGAATTCAGACGATGGAAATCTATGGAAAAGGGCCATGGATGAAGAAATGGAATCTTTGGATAAGAATGAGGCTTGGGATCTATTGGAGTTGTCGACTGGAAGAAATCCCATTGGAATCAAATGGGTATTTAAAAAGAATCTTAATGCAGAAGGAAAAGTAGAGAAATACAAAGCTTGGTTAGTAGCAAAGGGTTATTCCTAGGTTGAGGGAATTGATTTTTGTGAGATTTTTTCTCCTGTTGCCAAGTTAACCTCTATAATATTTTTGTTATCTATTTCTATTTCATTTTATTTTGAATTAGAACAGATGAATGTGAAGACAACATTCCTACATGGGGATCTAGAAGAAGAAATCTATATGAAGCAACTAGAAGGTTATGTTGCGAAGGGAAAGAAGGAGTTGGTATGAAAACTGAAAAAGTCCCTACATGGTTTAAAAAAATCACCAAGGATGTGGTATCAAAAATTTGATACTTATATGCTGGGACTTGGATTCACAAGAAGCAAATAGGATTAGTGTGTGTATTTTAAATTAATTGGTGATCATTTGATTTATTTGGTCTTGTATGTGGATGACATGTTGTTGATAGGAAACAACAAGGAGATTATACAGGATGTGAAAACTCAGTTGTCCTCTAAATTTGACATGAAGGATATCGGTTCTTCAAATTTAATTTTGGGCATGGAAATTAAAAGAGATCAGAAAAAGTGGAAACTTTGGTTAAATCAGAGAAAATATATCGAGAGAATATTGCAGAGGTTTAATATGCAGGAATGTAAACTGGTCAAGGTTTCTATTCCTGTTGGTGTAAAGTTATCTACGAATCAATGTCCCAAGACGCATGAAGAGGAGGAGGACATGTCTTGTGCTCCATATACGAGTGCAGTTGGAAGTTTGATGTATGAAATGGTTTGTACTAGACCATACATTGCACATGCAGTGGTAGTTTTGAGTAGGTATATGTCAAAACCAGGGAAGGAGCATTGGACATTAGTAAAAAGGGTTTTCAGGTATTTGTGTGGCACTACTAGCTATGGATTGTGCTACCAAGGAAGACCAGGATTGGATAGAGTGGTGGATATACATGGCTTTGTGGATGCATACTGGGGTGGATATATGGATCATACGAGATCTACAAGTGGGTATGTGTTTAACTTGTCTGGAGGAGCAATAAGTTGGATGAGCAAAAGACAGGTTGTAGTGGCACTTTCAACTACTGAAGTTAAATACATGACATCCACTCATGCAAGGAAGGAAGCAGTATGGTTACAAATATTGTGTTTAGGTATTGGGTTGGTATAGAAAGTTGTAAGGATAAATTGTGGCAGTCAAAGTGAAATTTTTTGGCGAAGAACCTGACTTATCATTCAAAGACAAAGCATATTGATATTCAATATCACTTTGTGAGAGACATGGTTGAAGAAAAGAAAGTATTGTTGATGAAGGTGGACACTTTGAATAATGTTGTAGATTCATTAACAAAATCTATGAGCACTGGAAATTTCTCTTGGTGTAGAGGATCCATGGGCATTGTTTCCCTGGATTGTTGATTATGTAACCCTATAACCCCCTGTATACAAAGAAAACAACAAGTGGGAGAATGTTGGATATGTGTTATATTATTTGCATGAGTAGGAATGTATGTGTTGCGACAAGCACATAGGGGGATTTGAGGGGGGGTGCAGGAGGGAGAAAGCCCCTAGCATGGGGGTTCGGGGACAGCGCCCCCGAGAAAAAAATTTGTTGCCTCGGGAAACATGTCGCATTTTTGGGCAGTTTTTTGGCACATGGTTTTTGCCGATGGTTTTCTATTTATGGTTAAGGAATTAGGGTTGTTGGCTAATCTAGGTCATTGGGTTAGGGTTTTTTATGCTGCTAGATCCTATATGTATATTGTATTTTAAACAATGTAACACTATGAATGAATATAGAATATGTTGGTTTTCCCGGTTTGGGTTTCCAGGGGAAAAATATATGTGTAATGTTTGTATTTTCCATTGTATCTTTTATGTTCTTTTACTGAAAATTTGTTTGCAGTAAATATTGTACAAGGTTAAAATCTACACTCTTCAATTATTTTGGCTTCTTGGCGACAAGTCTTCAAGTTAATAATGATTTATTCTAATTCCTTGATGGTTATTGAAACTACCTTTTCATTGGATTTTCGTTGTGTCGGGCGTGCAGGGGGGTTTGAGGGGGGGCGCTAGGCCCCCCCTTAGGGGGTGCAGAGGGGTGAAATCCCACCACGTGAGGGTTCAGGGGAAGCACCCCCGAGAAAAAAAAATCCTCGAGAAACGTATCACATTTTTGGTCATTTTTTCGGCACATGGTTTTTACCATTGGTTTTCTATTTCCGGTTAAGGAATTAAGGTTGTTGACTAATCCAGGTCATTAGGTTAGGGTTTTGGATGTCGTTGGATCCTATGTGTATATTGTATTGTAAACAATGTAAAACTATGAATGAATATAGAATATGTTAGTTTTCCCGGTTTGGGTTTCCAGGGGAAAAATCTATGTGTAATGTTTGTATTTTCCATTGTATATTTTCTGTTCTTTTACTGAAAATATGTTTGCAGTAAATATTGTACAAGGTTAAAATCTACACTCTTCAATTATTTTGGCTTCTTGGCGATGAATCTTCAAGTTAATAATGATTTGTTATGATTCCTTGATGGTTATTGAAACTTTTTTTTCTCTTGATTTTTGTTTTTGTTCATATTCTAATAGTTGTTCTCTTAATGCTTTGTTCTTCTTTTTATATTTTCTCGATTCTTCAAGAGCACTAATAAGTTCTCCTTCAAGGTCTACTTCTCCTTCAACTTCATTGTTTTCTTCATTATGATTAGAAGCATTATTTTGAGTTTATATGCCCATAAATAAAAGTTATATCTCGTCATCTTCACTCATGTCAGATGAACTATTGTCTTCTTTGGAGTAGAAGTTTTTCTTTTTCTTGTAGAATTTATTCTTGTTTCCAATTTTTCTCTTCTTAAGTTCTTTATGGTTACAAGTATCTCCATCATCACTATCCACCTGCTTGGGATAGGGACATTTAGAGGCAAAGCATCCAACTTTTCCATAGTTGAAGCACTTTAAGGGTAACTTCCTTTTATATTTCCCAGACCCTTTCTGGAGTTTCCTTATAAAATTGGCCTCTTCTTCATATGATATGTCTGAGTAATTTTCATTTGGCACATGCACATGGTTATTTGTTGTTTTGTATGCTTTGAAAGTTGGTCCCCCTTTTGATGACTTTTCTTATCGAATTCTCATTTCATAGGCTATAAGAATCCCATGAAGTTCATTCATTGTAAGCTTTTCAAGGTATTCTCAATCTTCCAAGGTAGATACCTTGGCATCATATCTCGTTTGTAATTATCTCAACACATTTTGGACAATAGTTTTGTCTTTTAACTCTTCTCCCAATGCTTTGATTGAATTGACTATTTCATCCACTCTTTGAAAATATTCTGCAATTTTTTCTTCCTCTTTCATCTTTAGACTCTCAAAATGCCCTCTATATGTTTGAAGTTTTTCTTGTTTAACTTTTCCATCTCCTTCATAGATGAATTTAATTTTGTCCCAAATTTGTTTTGTTGATTTCCAATGCATCACTTTTACAAATATGGGGTTTTCTAATCCACTCATACTTGCATTAACAACCCTTGAATTATCATTGCAGAGTTTCTTTGCAGCACCATCTAAAGGTGCAGTAGTTGGTGTAGTGTAACCATTTACCACAGATAACCAAACATCACATCCAAGAGCCATCACATAAATTTTCATCCTTATACTCCAAAATGCATAATAATTTCCTTTGATCAATGGTTCTTTGTTGAAGGACATTCATTCTTGTTGATCCATTGGATTTCTCATAATATGCCTTCAAGCGGTTTGATTGTGGTGAAGGAACCAACTCGGATACCAATTGTTGGAATGTTTTTCAATACTGAGAGAGGGGGGTGAATCAGTATTGCTTATTTTTCTCAAATTAAATTAATTCTTTATTAATTTATAACACTTTATCAACAAGAATGTACACAACTCTGAATTTTAAATGTAAAAATCATAAAAAAAATATATTCCATTTACAAGTTACAGTTTGTAAGAGACAAAAATCTTTATTTTTTTTAGAACCAACTCAAGGAGACACCAATCCCCTATTTTCCAAGCACCAACTCCCTATAAATCAAGCTCCAACCTATATAGGACTCCAATCCTCTTATTTTCAAGCACCAACTTGAGGAAGCTCCAACTCCTTGTTTTAGGCTTCAACCTGTAGAGGACTCAAATCCTCCCTTTCTCCTCTCTTCCACCCTTACTTCATGTGTATGTTTCAGGTTTCATATACTTCCTTGGACTCTGCTTCATTTTTTATCTTCTAAAATAGTTCACAGAGCCATCTTCCTTTCATCAAACCTTTATGTTTATATAGTATTCCAAAATGTATGAAAATGAACCATTGTGTCCTTTAACAATGAACCATTACACTTTTTCATTTATTTTAACAATAATGCTAATATTTTGTTATTGAAGGTTAAGAGACTTCAAATCCCTTGTAAGTTGTTCAACATTTATCCTTTCACGTGCCAAAAGGTCTTGTAGCAGCAATGGAATGGTTGGGCACTAAAATCTGTCTATTATTGTTATAACAATTCTTGAATAAACCATGACCATGAGGAATTAATTATCTTAATCATTTTTTATAGTTCCTTATAAGTCGATCACAGGCATGGATCGACTTCTCTATTTTGATCCCATGCTTTCGTTGTATTTTTAGTCCTCCTATAGATCAGAATCAAGATTAAGTTAGCTTTCTGGTGCATTTTCTTATACCTGAAATGGACAGGTGCTAGCTTGTGACCCCCCTTTGTTTTTCATATGACCAAAATGTTGTGACCAACATCTAGATACATAAGGCACATGGCTTGTTTTATGTTTGATCCCGTAGGATTTTCATTTCACCAAGTGAACATATATCATGACCAGGTGTTAACCCGATTCGACTTTTAACCCATCACAACTTCATATTCCATATTCCCTTTGTTAGCATCATTATTTTTAGAGTAGAGTTAGAGGTTTGTCAAGAGTTTTCATAGTCATGCCTTGTTCTTGGGAAGACTAAGGAATTCATAAATGAGTCATAGTGGGTGTGTTTTGTTCATGAAGTCATTGATCAAATAAAGGTTAATATGCATGTCAATAGAGAGTTAAGTCATAGCCTTGAGTCAAAGGGTGTTGTCTCTATCTCATAATACACCGGCAAGGGGTATAAGAGTCCATCATGTTGAAATATTTGTAAAGGTCCTTGTTTTCCTAGTTTAAAATCATGTCACAGAGTGGGAAATTATGTGTCAAATTCGAGTCATTAGGGATGAAATTCATGTCAAAAGGTATCATGGTTCATCATCACAACTGATGAGGTCAGAAAAGGGACAATGATTACACCCCATGTCACTTGTACCGTTGGAAAAATTCAAACATATGTGCGTTGCGCAAATTACTAGAATTGGCTTGGGAGGTCTTGTCATCTATGAAAAAGTAATTTATTTTTCAAATCTGCTCCTTATCCATTCACGCATGCACATTTGCCACATTTTTTCTATTTGTATTGCATTCACGACATGTGCATAACTCATAATCTCTCGAGAAAGATTTAAAGTCTTATGCTACACAAACAGTTCCCTCTCTACGCAAAGATTGTTGTCGTGTTTTTTCTATGCATTCCTTGTTCATAGTATCACTATGTAAAAACCTTTTGAGACCATTGTTTATGCTATATTATCCCCTGAAATAGTTCACCTCTCATACAACAAAGGTCTGTTACTCTTATTCGAGCAAACCCTAGCCCTGTTGATTTACTACGCAAGCTTGCCTGCGAAATTTCAAAGATACATTTGTTTTTGAACAATTTGAAAATTTTGCCTTGCAAAGAAGATATCGCAGAGCCATGACAACATAGGAGAAAAATAAGTACAAGGGAGGCAACATGCTGATGTATGAGCCACAGGTTCTAAATTTGGTGAATTCAGAACCTGTATTCAAAATGTCTTTTGAGCAAGTCGGGTGCATAAGGTTTTGTGAGAAGATCCAAGGGTATAACATACAACTGACAAATGAGTTTTCCATGAAATTTAATGGTGTCCAAACAACCATTGTTGAGGTCATTTTTCTAGTATCAGAGGAGACCATAGCAGCTGTGATAGAGATTCGAATATAGGGAGAGAAATGGTTTAAAGGTGTGACTCTTGATCATGTGTTTTACACTGATTTCCTCAAGCCCAAGTACAGAAAGTGGAAGTTTTGTGTCACTATCCCTAGAGAGTATTTGTTGGAGCCTTATGAGAAGTTTCTAAGGATAATTCAAAGATATTTTACATGTGAGGGTTGTTGAAATTACTAAGACAATTAAGAGGGGGGTGTGAATCAGTTGTCACTGTGCTTAAACAATTTTAAGTCTATTAAACCATTTTTAATCTTTCACCAAGTGACCATTAATATTATACATCATATGGACAACATAAATAATGAGCATCAGTCACACATAATATATACACGGAGACATATTTTCATGAGGAAACCCATAAAAGGAGAAAACCTCTTCTTCTTCGAAATGATAGGCAGTCTTTTAAGTTCTGTATATCATCTATGTTTGAGCACCAACTCAAAGTGAGGCTACTACCTCTGTTTTACAAGCTCCAACTTGTTGAGAGCACAAAATCTCTAGTTTCTCTAGCACCCACTAGAAGGAAGCACCAACTCCCTAAATATTCTAGCTCCAACTGGATTTATAAACAAGCACCAACTTGTATACAGAAAACTATGTGTTTTTCCGAGTACCACCCTGCCACCCTGTTTTTCTAGCCACAACTAGATGGAAGATACAACTTCCAATATTCAAGCACCAATTTGAATATCAAAGGACCACAATCCTCCCTTGCACCACCCTTCCTCCCTGATTATGAATAAATGATTGACAAACAAACAATACAGGTATCTCAATTCTTACCCCTTCTTCACTATTTTGTAGTTCTTCTCTAGTTCAAAAAATGTTATGAAATTTTGCTCTGCTTCATGCTATTATGTTATTCTGCTCTTGCTTCTGTCTGTTTAGAAAATGTTACTCATCTCTAAGTTTTATCTCATGCTCTGCATACTGTAATTTTACCCTTCTTACAGTTCATCTCATTTTTCCGGTTAGAATAGCCAACCTTACACCGTCACTGCATTGCTCCTTTTATACACACCAGCCTCATCAGTTACACCTCGAATCTCCTTGGGCAAAGACAAAAACGTCTCAGCAACTGAATTGCCAACCGATCAAGAACCATGATTCGATTTTCTAACTAAATCGTAACTGAGCTTATTAATCATGAAAATAAACAATGACCCTTCAATCATATTCTTGATTAACCTGCATCGTTGGATTATCAATGATGGATCTCGTGCCTACTCCATATGCCCACTGGATGTGACCACGGGCCTAATCAGAATGCCTTTTGCATTTCCCATTTTGGCAATCCTGTGTCAAAGGGTCTCGACACTCCAAGTTTCAATCACCGAAAAAGAGCTTAACTTCGCTAGCTCCACCCTCTCATATGATCACCGACGATGACCAAAACCTACACAAAAAGGTGTTTTTGCATTTCTCATTTCGGTAATCTAGAGGTGAAGAGTCTTGACTCTTCATGTTGTGATATCCGAACAGGAGCTTAGCTCCACTAGATTTTCCCTCTCACATGACCATTGGCGGTGACCACATCCTATACAAAAAGGGGTTTTCGCATTTCACATTTTGGTAATCCAGAGGTGAAGCGTCTTGACTCCTCCAACTCCCGGTATTTGAAACTCCGTAATGGAGTCAGATCAACGGTCCAAAATCCATGGTCATCGGACAGCTCTCCTCCACCCCAGTACTTGAGCCTTCAGAACTTTGGGGAAGTGTTGAATTTGAAACTCCTGAAACAAGAACTCACGAAGTGATGTCACTCTTGCATCACTCAATGACGTGTCAAGAGTCGAGTGGCTGCCACGTGTCACTCAGAATTATGATTTCCAGTGCCCTGAAAAGCTGAATCAATTTGACACTTGTCCTTATATGCTCGTGTCACGTGTCCTTTCTGACATAAGTTTCCACATGTCCTCGCTGACATGGTCTGTCATGATCTACCTCCTAGATCTGACGTCCCAGATTTGTCTTCAATCCAACAGCTGAGATTATATCGCGATTTCGCATATCACGAGTTCAAGAGGTTAGAAGACTCCTTCCTTTGACCTTTCAGTCAGCGAAAAAAAATCGCTCGCCATGTGTCCTCTACATCCAACATTCCACACCATACCTCGATCCAAAGGTTCAGATCAATCCTCAATCCGACGATCTAAATCATTTCAAGATATCGCATATCGCGAGTTCAAGAGTTAGAGCACCTCCTTCCTTTGGATTTCCCGATCTGGGAAACTCCGAAATGGAGTCTTTGAAGTGCTCTTATATTTAACCACGTGTCCTCTTTGATAATGGACGGTTTGCCTACTTTCAGGATTTTGTAGGCCTGCTTCATCTTGCACGTAAAGATCGTGCTCTTTTTTATGGATCCAACGACGGTTGGTCTTCAGGCCCTGATCAGACGCTTGAGATATGTTCTCTTCTACTGCGTGCTACTCCTATCTGAATTCATATTTTATGGTCATCATGGATTCTGAATGAGATCCAATGATCATTTTTTCTCTTCTCAGTTGATCTTTCCATTGCCATGCCATCATCGCTCTGTTGATCATGCTGATCTTTTCCATCAATGACAAACACGCATACTCTACCTCTGTCCGAAAACATGCCAACAATATCCCCCTTTGGCATTAATGGCAACCCCTTGAAGAACATCCAGCTTTACCACTGTATTGAAATCACCACACTTGATCCCCCTTTGACATCAATGTCAAAGAAGAAACAAGCTCCCCTGAGCTGTTGCAATACCTCTCAAAGGTATCAAATATTGACAAGAATATACTCCCCCTAAGCTGTTGCAGTATTCTTCGGAGGTATCATATATTCAACCAACACAAACTCCCCCTGATAGGATGGACCCTCTTAGTTTGACAGTGAGGTCATGCCCAACTTCTAGAGAAGATATCCAAAAGATGTCGATGCTAATGGTTTAGTAAAGATATCAACTATCTATTTTGTGGAAGGAATATAATTCACCTTAACAATTCTGTTTGTAACGTGTTCTCTGAGAAAATGGTATTTTATTGGTATGTGCTTAGATTTTGAATGAAGTACAGGATTCTTAGAGAGACCGATGGCACCAGTGTTATCACAGTGAAGTGGAATGGGATCAGTGTAAGTTACCTTCAAATCTGCAAGAGTTTGTATCATCCATAAAATTTGTGTGCAGCAAGTAGCAGTAGCAATGTATTCTTCCTCTGTAGTTGATAATGAAATGGATCCTTGTTTTTTACTAATCCATGCTACTAATGAGTCACCCAGGAAGAATTCTCCTCAACTGGTGTTTTTTCTCTCATCAACACAGTTTGCCCAATCAGCATCTGAATAAGAAGTTAACTGAAAGTTATGATTTTTGGGATACCACAGACTGTAATTCATTTTACCCTTCAAGTACTTGAATATCCTTGTTACCGCTACTAGATGACTTTGTTTAGGAGCAGAATGATAGCGACCTACCATTCCAATAGCTTGCATTACATCAGGACGGGAAGTTGTGATGTATAGAAGACTGCCTATCATTAATCGGTATGTCCTTTGATCAACATTGAGTGAAATGTCATCTTTACTGAGCTTGCAACCAACCACCATAGGTGTACTAATAGGAGAAGAATATTCCATTTGAAATTTCTTCAATATCTCTTTCAAATATTTTTCTTGTGAGATAAATATTCCTGCATAACTCTGTTTAACTTATAAGCCAAGAAAGTATGATAGTTCTTCTATCATGGACATCTCAAACTCTGTTTTCATAGATTTAGAAAACCATTGGACAGAGGATTCATTAGTACAGCCAAAAACAATATCATCTACATAAACCAAACAACTAGTAAATTATCACCTTCGAACTTAATGTAGAGATTGTTGTCAACAGTACCTTTCTTGAATCCTTTGTCTTGTAAGAATTTGTCCAGTCTATAATACCAAGCTCGTGGTGCTTGTTTCATTCCATATAGAGCCTTCTTCAGCTTGCAGACATAGTTAGGATTGTTTGTCAATGGGAATCCTTCAAGTTGCTCCATATATACTTCTTCGTCTAGATCTCCATTAAGAAATGCTTACTTAACATCCATCCGATACACTTTAAAGTTCTTATGACATGAATATGCAAGAAACATTTTGATGGCTTCCAATCTTTCCACTGGTGCAAAAGTTTCATCAAAATCCTGACCTTCAACTTGCGCATACCCTTTACATACCAATCTGGATTTATTTCTAACAACATGTCATTTTTCATTCATTTTATTTTTGAACACCCATTTGGAACCTATTACATTCTTGTCTTCGGGTCTAGGAACAAGCTCCCAAATATTGTTCTTCTCAATCTGATTAAGCTCTTCATTCATAGCTCTAATCCAATCATCATGTTGGTTGGATTCATCAAAATTTGTAGGTTCAGTCATAGATAAAAAGGCAACATGTGATTTTTTTGAGCCTTTAATCAATTTCCTTCTTGTCTGAACTCCTTTAATTATATCTCCAATTATATGATTTTCACGATGATTCTTTCTAACAATTCTAAGAGGTGATTTTACTTCTTTCTGTTGATTTGTGTCGGTTGGAGTATTAGTATCTTCATCTGATTCAGATTCTTATCTTTCTGGTCCTTGGACCTGTTCATCTTCATTTTCAATTATATCTTATGTTCTTGGTTCAACATTGCTTACATTTCGTACCGAGATTTCTTCATCAACTTTCATGTCGATACAATAAACCAATTTATGCAGCCTCTTATTGTAGCGTCTATAAACTTTACTGTTTGTAGCATAACCTAAGAATATACCTTCATTATCCCTGTCATCATATTTGCCAATATTTTCATCATTATTCTCGATATAACATTTACTCCCAAAGACTTTAAAATGCTTGATTGAATCAGGTCTTCCAAACCATAATTCATAAGGATTCTTGTCATTGTGTGGCCTGAGATGAAATTTGTTAAGAATGTGAATAGTTGTATGGATTTCTTCCACCCAATATGTCTGAGATATATTATTTTCATTCATAATTGATCTTTCCATTTGTTGTACTAATATATTCTGCCTCTCAACAACTCCATTTTGTTGTGGAGTCCTTGGGATTGTGTACTCTCTTTTGATCCCATGTTTATCACAAAACTCTTTGAAGTTCCATGAGTTAAATTCTCCTCCTCTATCAGACCTTACTGCCTTATATATTTTTCTTTTTTTATTCTCAGTCAGAGCCTTAAACACTTTGAATTTTTCAAATGCTTCATATTTTTCTTTCAAAAAGGAAACCCATGTTAGTCTAGAATAATCATCGATAATCAACATAAAATATTTTTATTTTCCTGTACCTTATTTTCTTGTTGGTCCACATAAATCCATATGTACTAACTGGAGAGGTTTTTCTGTTTAAGGAATTTTTTTAGATTTGAACTGTGTCCAAGTAAGCTTTCCTATCTGGCATGGTTTACAAACATAATCATATGGCTTTGATATATTTGGAAGATCCTTTACTGCCCCACTGTTTTTGAGCTTGATTATATCATCAAAATTCAAGTGTCCAAGTCTCCTATGCCATAGCCAACTTTCATCATACTTTCTTAAGTGGCATTCTTCTTTCACTTCTTTTAACACATAGACATTGTTTTTTGTTCTTATCCCTTTTGAAACTAGTTGTCCTGAATTCGCAGATTTTATTCTACAATATTTAGAAGTAAAAATGACTTCACATCCTCGGTCACAGACTTGATTAACACTAAGCAGATTATGTTTCAGACCTTCTACAAACAACACATCTTGAGCTTTCCCTTTTCCAT
>SNQJ01S0026383.1:22756-42271 GCA_010110895.2 Picea sitchensis | reverse complement strand
TCTTCAATCTTCTCACCAAGACCCTTCATGGCATTCACAAGTTCTTCAAATCTTAAAAAATACTTGATAATTGTTTCATCTTCATTCATCTTTAGTTGTTCAAACTTCAACCTATATGTTTGAAGTTTGGCATCTTTTACTTTATCATTTCCTTCATAACAGTTAATAAGTTTATCCCACATAGCTTTAGTAGTTTCAAGATGCATCACCTTTACAAACTCAGCTTCAGCAAGTCCATTCAAGATAGCATTCATTCCCTTAGCATTAAAGCTAAACTCTAACTTATCATCCTTGGAAGCCAGCACAACAGGCTTTGTATATCCATTCTCTACTACATCCCAAACATCAGCACCTAAGGCCATTAAATATATTCTCATTCTAACCTTCCAGAAGGTAAAATTTGTTCCATCAAACAGAGGAGGCTTAGTAGTTGAAGTCCCTTCATGAATTGTCATGTTTAAGCTTACAGATCTACCTTTGAATAAAAGGAACCCGCTCTGATACCAATTGTTGAAATTACTAAGACAACTGAGAGGGGGGGTGAATCAGTTGTGACTGTGCTTAAACAATTTTAAGTCTATTAAACCATTTTTAATCTTTCACCAAGTGACCATTAATATTATACATCATATGGACAACATAAATAATGAGCATCAGTCACACATAAGATATACACAGAGACATATTTTCACGAGGAAACCCATAAAGGGAGAAAACCTCTTCTTCTTCGAAATGATAGGCAGTCTTTTAAGTTCTGTTGTTAGTGGTTGAGGAGCTGAGAAAATTGAATATGGATTGGAATTCCTTCTTAAACTCAGCAAATATTCACATGGAACCCAAAGGAGATACCCCCGTGTCTATTGAAAGAATGGCCTCTAATAGCTCAAGTCGTGAAAGAAGAAATGTTGTAGAACATGGAAAGAGAAAAGGAAAAGAGATTGAGGGCTATTCACCACGCCAACCAGTTTTGAAGAAGGGTAGGAGGCTACAGTTCATTGATGATCCAAGGGAGAAAAGGAAACCCAGTAAACCAACCACAAGGTCAGTTTCTATAAGGCTTCCCACACCCACAATGTAGACAGATTTTGTTGAAGTTGTAGCTCAGGAGGTGGATGAAGACCAGAAAATTCAGAGGAGAAAGATTCAGATATCAGGGAGATTCCACAACAACTCAGATAATCTCAGTGTGTCATAGCTTAGTTATACTAGGAGAGCATAGAATTGAAAAGGAAGCTGGCAGAGAAGGCTCTTGAGGCACAGACACCACAAATTAAGGAAGATTCTAGAAATGAAATATCAAAGGAGAAGGAAGTTTTGCAAAGTCCCAAGATTGCAGTTTCAGCCAAACCTTCAACTCTTGTAACAAGGTCCTCAGCCAGGAAAAAGAGTGCAGATGTGCAGGGCCAGCCTACAGCAATTGAAAAACCCCATACATCACCTGGAGAGGGTGAGAAAATTGTGAAGTGGATAAGTAAATAATTTAGGGAAGCCCAAGACCAAATTATTCGACTCAAGGAAGAAAAAAGGATATCAGAGAACAGAATAATGAAACATTTTCAAGAATGCAAACCATCCATAGATGATGCATGTGCATCCATTTCTAACACCCAATCCAAACTGAAAAGAAATGCAGCGCTGCTCAAGAAAGTAGGAAACTTGAAAGTGAAAAACTTGACACTAAGAAAGGAAAACAGGTATCTCAAGAAAAAAATGTTGTTAAATGATGAAGCCAGAAGGAGGCTTGAACTACTTGAAAAAGTAGCAAAAATATAAATGAAGAAACTTTACAATTTTGTCTTTTTGGGGTAAGAGGTCATCTCAAGTTTTGATTATGTCATGTAAGTTGTGCTCATTATGGAAGCTTGCATTGAGGAATTATAAAGTACATGATGGTGGAGAAGAGTAAGGATGTTATCATATTTGAGATATGTTATAAAAAACATTTTGTAGACCATGTACTTCTGATTCATAAAAGGGTGATAGCATAAATCATTTCCTGGACACAGTTGTTTTTTTATTGGTAAACTATCATACACTGCACTTGCATAGTGAGATCTCACTATGCAAATGTTGTAGACTCACATAATTAAAAGGAACAACATGAGGTGATTGGCATATGATCTTTGAAGTAAACGCAAGTCTCCTGTGAGTTGTTTCCACCAGGTTCTGCATGGGTTTCAACAAAATGAATTCCTCTACGCAAACGTTGTAGGTAGCACTTGCACAGCAGTAGCTCCAGTTTGCTACGCAAAGGTGGCAGAGTTTCCCAACAACGCATGGGATGCCTCGGAGTGGTTTCTAGATGTACTTGGTGATTCATCACAACATCATATTCAAATTTTTCTCAAGATCTATGATTGTAAAATATTTTTTTTTTTACATTTAAGATGGTCAAAATTGAATTTACTATTTTTATTAAGTTATGTAGGAGTTGTTCTCCTTGGATGAAACCAAATCCATGATTCTAGGTAGTAGTAGTTCGACTCCTAGTAGCCTAGTGTGGCAATAGGATCTGATATATTTGATCATTTTGATGTAAAGAGGGGCGATTTGGCAGAAGTATAGTCATTTTTCTTGATATTGTAAAAACTTCTCTAAATATGAATGAAATATGAATGCAGAAGTCCATAACATTCCAAGAAAAAGATTATAATGGTGGTGTCTTGAAGCTTGTGCTCTAGTCTTTGTATGTATTTCTTGTGTTCTTATTATTCATCTGCATTTTATCTATTTAAATCAGATATTAAAGGGTCTAAAATTCATCTAAAGGGTGATTTAGATTCAAGTGATTTAAACCTTTTTTTTCTCTCTTAACTGGTCAGAATTCATCTTTCATGGTGCTCTGATTTTGTTACATGTTCCCTTCTTCTTTCACCCTACACAACAAACTAAAAAACTGAAAGTTCATCACCCAATTTAGACTTTGTTCCTTTGGGAAGTTCAACATACTAGTCATTTTGTTCATTCATTCTTAGGGGTTGACTCTATTGCCCAAGAGATACCATACCTCCTTGCCAGCAAACCTTATAAAAATATATCCAATTATCAAAACCGAGCCATTGATTTTAGCAAGAAAATCTATCTATCAGAGACTAAGTGACAAGAGATATCCCTCTCCAAACTGTATAGGCTAGTATCCAATTGTAAAGTGGTTTTGTGGTTACCTTTGTAGCTTGTTTATTCAGTGAAGCAAATTACAGAGTGCTAACACCCTTGACCTATGACCGAGAGTGAATACATACATGGATTATTTGGACATTTAATTAAATCAATGAATCGAACTTAATATTGTGTTGAGTGGACAATCCACAAGTTTTTCGCATTTGTAATGTGTACAATAATTGATTTTCTTTCACCATCTATTGCTTTTGTTAGATGGCTCGTAGTTCTTAGGAAATTCTTGGTCCAAGAAACCAATGAAGAATTTGATTATTCCTTGATTAGTGATGAGGTCTTTTCCAAAAAAATGAGTTTAATTGACTTCCTTCTAAATGTGATCATGATGATGCATATAATGTTCCAAAGAGGGTTTAAGTATGATTGTCATTTGATAAAGAGGCAACACAAAAAGCTTGATGATTTTGTCCCTCTTAATCTGATCAATTGCTTCTCCTATGAATGTATGTTTGTAACATATTTCAATCATAAAATTTTGGTGTTACATTGATATGAATTCATGGACATTAATCAAGTCTTAATATGAGTTTTAACAAAGTTATGAACCTGGGGAGAAGACAACAACTACTTAATAAGATTTGGATGATGCATGGGTTTGTCTACACCATATTAGCCATATTGAAACCATATGGGTTTGTCTACACCATATTAGCCATATTGAAACCATATGGGTTTGTCTACACCATATTAGCCATATTGAAACCATATGGGTTTGTCTGTGTGTGTGTGTGTGTGTGTGTGTGTGTGTGTGTGTGTGTGTGTGTGTGTGTGTGTGTGTGTGTGTTGAGCTCGGAGAGCCCGTATGATTCTGAGGTTGGTGAGCCGAGACACAGATAGGTCAGTGTGCCTATCCATGTAAAGTGTAATCATACTCAACTTATTAATATAATATTACATCGTTGCACACAAACAGATCAGACGAAAAGAGATGGGGGGAAAACTCCACCGGAAAAGCGAAAAGGGGGCGGGATTTAAGTCATAGGGAATCTTTTAATAATATTTCCGGAAAAGTGTAATGTTGGATATTTTATTTTATCCTAAGTTCTAGAGGTAGGGGATGAGTCACCAAGTGGCCAAAGCTACTTTTGAAAGTGACAAGTATCAATTTTAAGGCATGCAATATATATATTGTTGGCCTTAGTGTGCTATGGGGGAAGAATTCATTATTTACTCTCGTGTGCAGAGGGAGTCAGACCATCTAAGAGAGGAGGACTATTACCTTATATTGAAAGAGCATCTTGTAAGGTGTTTTTGTTTTGTAACCTGATTTTTGTTGTCGAAGAGGCGGGTTGTCGGTTTAACACCCTCGTTTCCCCCAGCTTGTAATTAATCATTAATTATGATTACCATGCTATGGCATGGGAAAAATGTAAATGTATTATTATTTAGATTGTCAATAACTGACTGTGGGGGTGAAGCCTCGAAGTATTGGACATGATATCACTAGAGGAAAGAGTGAGGAAATTGCAGAGAGGATTCATTATGTCAAAGTGACCTAGATTTCTCCTTGCTGAAATAATAAGCCTCATCCTGATACCAAGGAGAAATCAGTAAATGAAAGAAGGACTGGTGGTTGAACAACCGACTACCCCTTAAATGGAAGCATGGAGGGTCTGGTTGAGGAGACGGAAAATTGTCAGCCTGAAGTACCACAGAGAGCAGTTTTTCCTGTAGGCCCAGACTAACCCAAGTTTCCTTTTGATATAAGGAACAAGAAAGGTCTGGGACTTTCCTGAAGAGGGAAAAGGCATGCAACAACACATGTGAGGACAGACAAGAGAAGACACATGTGAAGAGAGAGCAGTGAGAGGCTCCCCAACTGAGAAGAAGAACTTAAAGATTGATAATTTGTTCTAGTTACTAGAGAGAAGAGGAGAAGATATCTCTAATAATTTATAGGAGAACATGACCCAAGAAGGAGACTGTGATCTTGATGATGAGGAGGCATTTGATAAACCTTGTAGAGACTGTGATAGATAAAGAACCTATAATAAAATCCAAAGGTTCCCTAGTGATATCATGGCTTGGCACGGGGGTGGCCAGAGTGCTAAAAATGAATGCCTATGAGCCTATGGTTGGGTGGAGAGGCTAACACCCACAGTCAGTTGATCGGCTATCAACTGTAATAGTTAAGTGTTTCATTTACCATGTACACTTAGATTGAAATGCATGTTTCAATGTCTGATTTTACTTATCTCTGAGTTAATTGGGTAATTTTATGTTATCTACTTTCAAATTTATATGAATGTGTGTGCATTTTATAGTTGAAGGAATGAACCTTTGATATTCTATAAGTTTCGAATTGTTTCTCTCTTGTAATCCTGATGTAAGGAATACACATATACCCGTCTGAACATTAAATCTCAAAGGCGAGACCCATGCACAGTGTGTAGGGCCAACACTTATTGAAGCGTTGAAAGGTTCTCAAGGCGAGCGAGCGCAAGGAGTGCACGGGAGAGTTTCCTAAGTCTCAAGCTTAGGAACGATAGTGGGATTTAGGTCTCAAAATGGAAGATTCATGTATTTGGAGGATGATCAAACAAGATCTGTTTGGGAGGAACCAAGGTCTTTCACAACTGTTTGGTTTGGATAAGAAGCATGAGGTTTAACTCCTCGAGTCTTTTGGACTTCACGAATTTGAATAATTTTTTGTTTCCGTCGTAAAGGAGGTGAGTCCTCCAAAGTTCTGGAGCCCAAATTTAATCTGGGTCATTGAGAGACAGGGGACACTTGGTGCCAGATCGTGCAGTTCGCAGTTTGGAACTCTGAAGGAAGTTGGACAAGAGTCATTAAAGTGTGAAGGCTCCTGAAGTCGTGAACAGTGGAGTCCATCTTAGTTTTCCATCGTTAAGGACATGTGTCACTAGATCCTGTAGTCAGGAGGCTTAGCACTCCAGGAGGAAGCTGGAAACTACATGCCAAAACTCCTGAATGTCGGAGTTGTGAAGTATTATGGATCGTCGATCTTCAGATCCTTCGGGATCACTCTCAGTCGTTAGATCGAACTTAGTGAAGAGGTAGCACTAGGTACTTCAGTGAAGTCCCACTTCGGGAGAATATAGGTGGTCTAGTGCTAAAACCCCTTAATATCAGAGTCACGAAGTTAATTTGGGTCATTAAGAGTAGAGATACGTGTGTCCATAGATCAATGGCTATCTAGAAGTCTGGTCATCCGGCGATATTGAAGTACAAACACAAGAGAGCGCAAGTTTCCCCGAAGCGATAGGAGCACGTGGAGACAGATTGAGTATGGCCCGGAGTTCGATACTCTGGAAGATTGAGGTATGTTGCACCTTGGGATGGGAAATCTGGAAATCTAGAGTAGATCTTGACCTCCCATTAAAGAGTGCACATGGATCGTTGATCATAGTTCTTCATGAGTTCATAACTCCGGAAGGAACTGTGATTAAAGGCGAGGAAACCTCTGAATGTCGGAGTTACGAAGTGATATGAGCCATAGATCTGAGGACCCTTTTCTATCTCCTCTTACCATCATATCTAGATTGTATTCAGCACTTCGGCGAAGTCCTACTTCGGGAGAGTGGAGCAGCCATAGTGTTGAAAACCTCATAGGCCAAAGTCGCGAAGTGATGAGGATCGTAGATCTAAGAATCCTTCAGGATCTCCCTTGATCATTAGATCTAAACCCTGGTCAGCCTGATGTTGACCACTCTAGAAGCAAGGAGGAAGTCACATCAAGGATTCCCCCCAAACGTCGAAGTTACGAAGTAACATAGGCCGTCGATCTAGGGGTTACGTGGATAGATCTTGAGTGTGAGATTGAAGGGCTTGGAAGGCTATCAGTATGGGGTGACGGGGCACAGAGATGTCATCTAGGGTGACGTGGACCCACGATTAATGTGCCACGTGTCACTTATATTTGTGTGTTCTACTGACCTTATCGGCTCATTAATACGTGACACATGTCACTCACTGAAGGGGCCACATGTCACCTCTATCCTGCCACGTATCACACCTGGCACTCACCGCTTAGTCCATTTGGTGAAAGGAGTATGAGGGACCCACCTATATCTTCCCTCATATCTAGTACAACACCACATGTGAGAGTGGACCCTTCAGGAGTCTGGGACTTCGGGACTCCGGAGGTTTGAGCGTGGTGATGAGGACAAGTTGAAAGGTCGAAGGCTGGAGCCACATAGAGAGATCATGGGCTCCTCCGGGAATTCAGGAGTTTGAAACTATGGGAGAATTGAGATGTTAAAGAGTATTCTCCAAAAGAGTTGAAGGTTGGAGCTACGTGGTAGCATTTCAGAATTCCAAGAGTTTGGGACTCCAAAGGACATGCGTGCATAAGAGAAAAGGGACATTCAGCACCGAGGCACCGAACGTTGAATTCTCTTCTAGCCTGTGTGTTAGATGAGGGTTAAGTCATGTCACTAGTTTGAACAGTGGATGGACTTCCACCATGGATATAGGAACTTGGATACGATACATGGGAGGTGGATCCATGTGGGCGCCATGTGGCCTTTGACCAATGGGGTTCGCAGAACTTCAGAAGGTCATAATTTTTGAACCATAGCTCGGGTTGGAGCATGGAGACAGTAGTTGCAAAGCTCTTGACAAGCAGAAGAGGATGAATACCTCGGACAAAGGATTCGATATGTTTAAGGAAAATGAAATTTTGATGCCCCATTCCTTAAAAAGGTACTTAATGGGTTGGGTGTGTTACAAAGTGGTATCAGAACATGGAAACAACACTTGGCCTGCTTGGGCTCATGCACAAGTCATATAAAAAAAAATAGTTTGGATTTTACCCAACAAGATTGAATCATTCTAGACGGTGGAAAAAGAAGACTATCATTTCTTTGGGAAGTGATATCCAATCCTACAAGAGTAGGATTATACCGATGTTCATTAATAGAAAGACTTGGCTGTGAATGGCTTGAAAGGATCTGTAGCAGTAATAACTATTTCTTCAATAAAGGATTAAACCTTGTATATGTGTATGATATCTCACGATCAGAGGATTTATGGAAATGGTAAGGTCAAATCATTTGACCTATAATGAATGAAAAATGTTGTTGGAATAACCCAGTAAGCAAGTAAAAACAAAAAAAAAGGAAACCTATAGATTGAGAACAACCTTCATAAAGGTAGAATTGAAGTGACAAGAGCAAGTTCAAAAGCTCATGGTTGTGATAATGAAGTGTATATCCCTATTAAATCAAGGGAATATGTATGCATAAGGATGCAAAGAGGTAAGAAAGTGGAATATATATGCACTGCAGACATAGGTGAAATGATTGGTGCACAAGGATATTCTAGAATGTATGTGGAAAAATATTGAACATGCAAATTAGGCATGTTATAATCTGTGTTGGGTCGTAAGGTATGGTCTAATAACGAAGATTTTAAATGAGGATGACCTTATGACAGTGGGAGTTAACAGTAGGAATGAAAATTTGATAATGTTGCAGCCTATTTCCTTAATACGATAGGATTGTAAGGATTTATGAGAGACCGATGTAAGGTCTGATTAAGGAGGTGTCAAACACCTTTGGATGATCGGTGGATCATATTGACATCTAGAGGTGGATGGTATCCATATGGATATGGCTTGGTATACTCAGAGCACTATAAGATGGAGTTTAGGAAGAGATTCCCTTGTAAATATATGTTGACCAAGAGTGAATTGAGGCATGAAGAAGAGACTAGAAATGGTTATCTTACTACCTTGAGTGAAAAAATAACTACCCATCTGAATCTTGAATTATGGAAAGTTTTTACAGTAGAAAGAAAAATGTGACCCTTGTTGGTTATTGCTATGTAGAAAAGGTAACATCAGTATGAATTATGGATGTGAGACTAGTCATATGAGTGAATGTAATCTGTCATTAAAGAACACTATTATTAAAACTAAAATATCAATGTAAAAGGGGTGCAAGAGATGCACCTACATGTATGTGTATACATGCTTAAAAGAATAATATGACTGCAAGCCCTCAACTGAGAGGGAAGCTCNCTATAAGATGGAGTTTAGGAAGAGATTCCCTTGTAAATATATGTTGACCAAGAGTGAATTGAGGCATGAAGAAGAGACTAGAAATGGTTATCTTACTACCTTGAGTGAAAAAATAACTACCCATCTGAATCTTGAATTATGGAAAGTTTTTACAGTAGAAAGAAAAATGTGACCCTTGTTGGTTATTGCTATGTAGAAAAGGTAACATCAGTATGAATTATGGATGTGAGACTAGTCATATGAGTGAATGTAATCTGTCATTAAAGAACACTATTATTAAAACTAAAATATCAATGTAAAAGGGGTGCAAGAGATGCACCTACATGTATGTGTATACATGCTTAAAAGAATAATATGACTGCAAGCCCTCAACTGAGAGGGAAGCTCAGTGTTGAGTGTCACTATGAGGCTTGTCATAAGGATGGCAGCAATATCCTTGGGAGGAGGATCTGGAAGGCTGATATGTCCATGTGCATGTATGACATGGAAAGGGTGCAAGCAATGAGCTTGCATTATGATTGTTTGGATGTGTTTGTATACGTTTGATTGCATGGGTTCAATTAATTGTGAGGCTTCTTGACATGAAGGAAGATAATAATACCAGTTAGATATGTATATTATTAAAGGTGCAAGCGATGCACCTGTATGAATATATGCATACAAAAGGCACAATATGACTGCCTTGATGAGTGGAATGTGAGGCAAGAATAAAGTTTAGTGAATACCATGGATGCATGGTTGACTCCATTCAGAAGAGTCATGAAAGTTCTATTTTGAATGATAGCTTGAGGGCAATGTGTTCCATTCCCTCGGGAAATACTAAAATAAATAGATGAAAAAATAAGGGAGCAAGGATGCTCTGTTGTTATGATAAGAGACAAATGATTTTTCCTTTGAAGAGCACATGAGAATGATTGTGATCAATCATGAGTTAAATGATTTTAATGAAAAGATGTATGTGAGCTACAAAATATACCTAGCGAAGCTACACACAGGCTTATGGTTATGCATATGGTTAAGTACATCATGGATGTAAGTAAAAAAACCAGAATATGTGTGGATACATAATTTGGATGCATAACAAATATGCATGTTTATATTCCTTATGGAATATTTGGTAAACAGTTTTAGTTAACATAATGTGCAGGATGCACATGTTCATGATCCATTATGAACAAAATCTTGTTATTAAAGCATGATGATGTATCCAAAAAGGTTAGTGTGAGGCCTAACCAATGCTACTCGAGGAAAAGAGCAAGAAGATCACAATAAGAAGTAGATTGCCTAAGCAAAGAAGGAGAAAAGGAGGAATAATTTTCTCACCCTAATAACTCTGAATTGTTTAGCAGATTTGTAAACTTTAGAAGAGAAGTTTTGGGAACAAGTACAGCTTGAAAAAGGAGAATGAATAAATAACCATATTTAAATGAATGGGCTTGGTTGAGACGTGATAAGTAAAGGCTTTAAGGCATTGAGGCCTTGGAAAATAACTCAGTTAGATTGAAATTCCAGGGTTGTGTATAAGGAGTGGGACGAGGGAAGAGTTCCTAGACCCCTTCCTTGTTGGATTTTGTATTTCTCTGGTATTAGAGATTGATTTACTAATAAAAGTAAATTTTTTGACATCATAGTGATGATGATTGTATGATTGTAGAAACAATTGAGAATTGTTTGTGTTTCACTCATGGAAACATTAAATATAATGCAATGAAGTGCTAGGACATATCTAAAAAATGTTTTATTGATTTGAAGGCTATGATACAAGCATTTTTATCTACTGTGTAAGTATATTCTGCGATTGAACTTAGCAAATCGAAACTATGTTCACAAACTAAAATCTCTGTCAAATAGTACTACGTCGAAAATATTATATCTGGAATCGTGTGGTTTAAAATCGATCGAGGGATAAGATTGACGACTAGTATTCATTGCAGAGATTGTATATGCACACAAGTTAACGTCAGGACCTGTACCTGTAATTTAAATTCAATATAGTTTTATTTTGAGTTTGGGATCTGATCATAGATCAGACGACCTATTTTCATTGCGGAGATTGTATATGCACACGAGTTAATGTCAGGACCTGTACCCATAATTTAAATTTAATGTATTTTTTTCTTTGAGTTTGGGATCCGATCATAGATGGGATGGCCTGTATTCATTGCGGAGATAATAAAGCGCAGTGGTGGACCCGAACTTTGGTGGACCCACAATTTTATAAAATGCACCTGTTATACAATTGAAATCTGACTATTGTTTTGGGACTTTAATGTTACGTTGTAATATTAAACCAATCTCCACCGTAGATTTGTATATCTAACGGATTTTGTAGGTTTGTGGGTTGATTTCATAAGTTTTATTGACATCTACGGAATTAGCTAGCAGCCAGAGAAGGTATAAAATGTCCATACCCATGTGGCATCAAGCATGAAGGAATTTGGTAAGAATCCCTTCTAAAATATTTCAAAATCTTAAGGATATGCAAATAATTGTGAGTGGCAATTATGTGCCATGGATACCCAAGTAGGGTATGATTCAGGAAGAAAACCATGATTGAATTAGGCTAATCAAGAACCTAATAGAGGAGATGAATATGAGTTGTTCATCGGAGGGAAAAATCAGTCTCATTCGTCAAATCAACTTAAAGATCCATTAGAGTTAACGGATCAAACACCAGTCGTTCGATTAGATCGACGATCGGGAGTCATTGCGGAGCGTGAAGGAAAAATTAATGGACATGTTGGTTCACGGTCCACAATCAACCAGCACTATTGATCTCATCGAGGTGGATTATCAATGGACACAATTAAAATATTCAGGGGAACACTTTTCAGATTGCGGAGATTGAACTCTCCCATAAAGAGCGAGCACATTGGGGTTCCGCAATCACTATGAACCATCGATCTGTGAATGATCGGTAGGTGAACCTGCATGGAACCCATGCATTAATGTTGTGTAAAATCATACTGAGATTGGGTTCTATGGGTGATTTGTGAGTCTATTTTTGAATTATGTCAGCATTTAAGAAGGATCTGGCAAGGTTTAACCTCGGCCTTGCATCATTGTAACCCTTGAAAGAATTCATGAACTGATATGTTTGCATTGACCAATCAAGGAATGATTGGAAACAAAAGTGCTCATAGATATCATGTTGATTTAATGCAATGAGAATATGCATGTGGTAAAAGAATGGGGCATATTTAGGGCTTTCCATTGTGGAAGAAGTATATTCCAGTACTCTATAGAGTTGTACGATCGGTAAGGAGAGAAATTAGGTAACCCTGAATGTTGGTATCCTAATTGTTGGTAAGAAAAGAAATTCTTAAAGGCATTCATGTGAAACTTTGAGTTTCATTAGTGATGATTTGAGCTTGTGGTTGATTCAGAGAAGAAAATATGGTTATGCTTGTTATCACTCCAGGAAACTCTCCTAGGCTGTAAGTCAGAGATGCTTGGTAACTCAATCTTTTTGGAAACTATTTTCTTAATAATTGATGTGGTTTTTGGATCAAGATGAATATCTAGGGGTTGGATTGTGTCTTTAAGACTGTCTAGTAATATCAAATATCACAAGGCCTTCTAAGAATGCAATCAGACAAGGGTTGATCAAATAGAACAGAAGATAGTTGTTGAACCAGATTATACTCATATAAAACAATAAGCACAATGGGTTTAAAAACTAAGGCAATAACTTATTATTCTTAACTTAATCAATCAATTAGTGAGATGACAGTCACATGTAGATTGAATAAGCGCCAATAAATAAATCATTCACTCATAAGATATCATAGAAAAAAAAAAAAAGGTCTGAAAACACAGATGAAGGAAGCTTGCAATATTTCATATATTAAGAATGAGTCTCATTTTCAGTAACAGCATATAGAACCCAAAATCCCTGCCTTAGTTCCTATTCTACCTTTAGCTTTATAGCTTTACAATGCATTATCTAGATCCTGAAAGAATGGATCTGATTTACTAAAAACAGAAAGTCAAACTATATTTTCAAGAAATAAGGAAAGATCCTCAAAATGAGGTCAATCCCACATATGATGGTCTTCAAAGGTAGTAGAGTCCTGATGTAGTGCATATTAGCCTCCCAAGGCTGTTTGATGACTCATCCAACAGATAGAATTCGAATTTGTTGAGTTGAGCAAAAAACCCTATATTTTTGCCTTTGAAAAATGTACCAAACTTTATTAAAACACCTCTTCTTTGCCTTATCCATCTAAGTAACCATTGGATTTGACTTGATAATTCACCACCTGTCTATTCCAAGAGGTTTCATCTCATTCTGATTCAAAAATTCCTGATCTGGACGAAATTTCAAGTATTCTGGTCATTACAGGCTTTCGGTGACTAATTCAGGTAAAAATTAGGTTCTTTAACCACCGAAAGCTCTTCTTCTGGTGGTTAATGAGCGCTTTTCAGGCTCGCCTAAACCACCGAAAGTCAGAGTTTCTTTAAACTGCAAAATTTCAAAATTCCGATTACTTGGATGATTTCTTGAAGATTGCTAGTAAAATCTCCTTGGATCTGATTTTCCATTTGTGTTTTGTGGATGTCCTTTGGCTGCCATTTGTTCTTTATTTGTTGCCTTTAAATCTGTATATATTTCTACTATACCTACAGTTTCAGTTGCATTTGCCTTTGTAGAGGTCTCTTTGGTAGTCCATGGTGGAGACCAGACACTATCACTATTGAATCTTTCAATTTTGCATGCGTGATCAGAATTGACATGATTCTCAGTTATCTGGGATCTTGAAGCCTCTCTTCACATAGTCTACATCTTGTATTCCTCTTGGACCTTCATTTGGAATCTTTAAGACTACAAAATTCAAGCAATTCTTCTATGAGAGCCTCCATTGGTGCCATCACATTTGCAATTTTGGCTAATACAAAACGCAGCTTCAAAGAAAGTAGATGCATTTTCTCCACTTCATAATATTTAGAAGCATTCATTGAATGGCCTCCCACAAAGAAATCATTGAGAATGATTTCTTTTTCCACTGTATTATTTTGGTCCTTACATCCCCATGTGTCCTGAAGTAGTGAATATAAATCCATTTCACAAGATGCAAACAACTTTGAGATTAAATTTGTCTCCCTTTCATTTTTAACATGGCCCCATATACTTTGTGATTTGTAAGAAAGATTGCTTAACTGATATGAAATATCCCTTTTACTACAATCCATGTAATTTTGATTTGGTTCTGAGCTAGTTCCTGTCATTCTGCAAGACCTCATTTGTGTTGTTGTGCCGCATCATTCCTGAGATGGATACCAGTCGTTCAATGAATTGTGATAAGAGGGAAAGAGCCATCCCGCAAAACATCTCCTTCGTAAGACTTAACGCTTGGGTGCTCTGTGCGTTGGAAAACTTATGAGAGCAAATAATCCTGAACATTCTGAACAAGGACCATAAATACAGGCTCATCTCGGAGGCCTATCAATGTACTCCTTCATGTGGGAGATCAATACATTGCAAGCTTTTGAAGAGTTCACTGTCAATGCGTTCAAGAAATGGAACAATATTACCCCACACTCGAATTGTTCCCTGATGATCCATTCCTTTCTGAATCTCCTTCTCATCATGCTCCACCGAATCATCCATGACTATGTTTGGGTGTTGAGCCAAGATATCCAACATGACAAGCATATTCTGTACACATTTCTTCCAGACAGGAATCGGCATGTGTATGATAAGACTAGGGTTTACATCAGACTGTGCAGACCATGGCATTTTTACCCTAAATAATTTGATCAACCCTCTTGACATTGGCGGAGTCAAGACAATCAACAGCTTTGAGAGGACTGATAATGAAAAATACGATCCTAGAAAAACCCTTTGAGCTCTGCATAACCTGCAATCTGACACTTGGCAGTTGTATTAGCTTATTGATGAGGAAAATGAAATCTGAAGCTTGGCGTTATGAGATCCGATGAAGCCAACTCCCCCAGTCACCAGAATTCGCAATTTTTCCTGTGAGAATGGTAAGGTAAAGGCAAGGGAGTTGGAGGAGGCCTAGGAACCACCTGAGAACGTGGCGTTGGGCAAGCCAAATGATAGATCTGATCCACTTTTACCAACAGTGTCTCAGTCACATCATGCCAAATAAGTTTAAAATTTGGATGCTCAATCCATTTCCTTAGGTTATCTTTTGATTCAGTGAAAAGATTGTCAGCAACAATCACCTCATTGTTGCCAGATTCCATCAACCGATCTACCAAGGGTTGGTGTAATGTGTCGACCTGTTTGTTTGACTCATAACCTAGCATAAAAATTGGGCACGTAACTTGACTCATGGTTAGGACCATTGACATGTAATCTAATTGTAACTTAGATTTATGACTCGTGGTTGGGCTTGGCATGTTTTGTCGAGTTAGTTTATTGGGTGGCTACTATAGGAATTATGTAACGTTATTTCAACTAGTGACTTTGAAGTTGAATGCTTGGTCGATCAGCTTGAATCATTTAATGGTTTTTTAAAAAAAAACATCAAACTCTATAGGCTTAGACTTAGATATAAGGAGTTTTAGTATATTAATAGCTTAGGCTTGTGATTTGAGATTAGAGACTCTAGAGTTAGGACAGTGACTAGAGGCAATAGATTAGGGCTAACAACTTTATTCATATTTGTAGGTCTGGAGGAAGAACCAAAGGATGCTTGGACAAATCCATCAATAGGAGCTTAATAAAGGACCAGGAAGTTATGACACTGTCCAAAAGACCTAAGAAAATGACAAGTCAAAAAGAGAGTAATGAGGACACTCAAATAAAAATACCAGTGCATTTTTTATTGCTAACACTGCTATAATAATATGTTGGTTGTGGAGCCTGATTATCTTCCTAACTCAGAGGTCCTTGCTTTCAGCCGTGCTTATACCCCATGAAGTATGTACACTCTTCCAAGCAGGGGAGTGCNTGTGTGTCTTCTGTGTTTTGTTTCTGCATTTGTTTTATTTTATTGCTCCGCAGTCCTGTTTTTCTAACATAATAAATATGGACAGATAATCCATAAGGTAATAAGTGGGCTAAGTTCCAACACCCCTTGGAAAAATTTCCTGACATGAAATATAATAATTTAAAACCAATGTAAGGGTACATTGGGTATGGATGTGGCCATGAATATTGGCACATTATTAAAGACATTTGATATTTAAATTGAATTTGGAAAATTTAGTATGTTGAAAGGATGCATATGTAAATAATGATATTTATTTTTGCTTTGTATCCTTGAATAGATGAAAATAACTTGGACTATTATATGCATAGTTTTTGAAAATACAGTGTGCATGAAAACTAACAATTTGTTTGGTTGAGGAATGTTGAAGTTGCAAGAAGAAAGGGTCTTGAATATGGAAGCGTTGTAAGCCATGAGGAAGACCAATTGTCTGTTGATCTAGACTACTATGGGAAGAAAAATCCCATACTTGTGAATCTAGTTCCTGTATGGAACAAATCCGAAAAACAAAATGAAGAATTTGGAAAATCTATGGGTGACAGATTTGCAAGAAAATTATGAATTTGAAATTGATAATAATATCTCATAAATTTTGTATATCTGTGATACAAGTGAGACAAAAAAGATCTATCTAAGGAGGACAGGTGAAGGTTGTCAAGCTAGAGAGCATGAAAGAGGCTATTGTTGAGACATGAGAACCCTCTAGTAAGCCATGATCGCCCTAGAACATGTTGTGTTATGATAACACAAGTCAGAGGGACGCATCAGCAGAGAAAGTATGAGGGATGCCTCGACTGTAAGGCTCAATGAAGTCTTTGAAATTCTTATTGTGTGAGAAATCCTTGGCAATGCAAGATGGATCGTCCAAGGAACTATATAGCAGAGAAGGGGATGCATGAGCCTGGGACTAGAGGGTGAGTGACCGCAAGGAAGAGGAGACTTTGATAATTCTTATAAACTATCGATTGGGATCATGCACATGATGGGTATGTCCAAGAAAAAACAATGATCCCAGATAACAAGACATCCATGTGGACGCAAATCCATGAACTTCACAAATAAGTAGTGTGCTACATTATGAAAATTTTCTTCTTGAATTTTGAACAACGGTAAAAAAAAAATCGCATGAAATTGTGATTAATATGCTTGATTGTCCAAGATTATTGAAGGCAGGTGAAAAACACCGAGAGTCTAAAGGGACCTGACCAAGAAAGAGGATCAATATTTCTAAAGTGTCGAAATGACTAAGGCATGATAGGTGTTACTGAGAAAGAACATCGAGGATGGTGTTCCTTTTAAAGGGGAGGGTATTGTAACACCCTGGTTTCCCCCAGCTTGTAATTAATCATTAATTATGATTACCATGCTATGGCATCGGAACAATGTAAGTGTATTATTATTTATATTGTGAATAACTGACTATGGGGCTCAATCCTCGAAGTATTTTCCATGATATCACTAGATTAAAGAGTGAGGAAACTATGGAGAGGGTTCATTATGTCAAAGTGACCTAGATTTATCCTTGCTGGAATAATAAGCCTCATCCTGATACCAAGGAGAAATCAGTTAATGAAAGAAGAACTGGTGGTTGAAGAATCGACTACCCCCTTAAATGGAAGCATGGAGGTTCTGGCTGAGGAGATAGAAAACTATCATCCCAAAGTACCACAGAGAGCATTTTTTCCTATAGGCCCAGACTGACCCAAGTTTCCTTCTAAAAGAAGGAACATGACATCTCCAGGACTTTCCTGGAGAGGGGAAAGACATGCAAGAAAACACGTGAGGACAAAAAAGATAAGACACACATGAAGAGAGAGCAGTGAGAGGCTCCCCAGCTAATAAGAAGAACTAAAAGCTTGATAAGTTGTTCTGGTTACTAGAGAGAAGAGGAGAAGAGATATTTGAGAAATTATAGGAGAATGTGCCCTGAGCAGGAGACTGAAAGCTTGATGTTGAGGAGGCATCTGATAAACCTCGTAGAGATTGTGACAAAGAAATAACATTTGAGAATATCCAAAGGTTCCCTCATGATATCATGGCTTGGCACAGGGGTGGCCAGAGTGCTAAGAATGAATGCCTTTGGGCCTATGGTTGGGTGGAGAGGCTAACACCCACAGTCAGTTGGTCGGTTATCAACTGTAATAGATAAGTGTTTCATTTACCCTATGCACTTCAATTGAAATTCATGTTTGAATGTTTGAGTTTACTTATCTCTGAGTTAATTGGGTAATGTTATGTTATCTACTTTCAGAGTTATATGCATGTGTGTGCATTTTATAGTTGAAGGAATGAACCTTTGATATTCTATAAGTTTCTAATAGTTTTTCTTCTGTAATCATGGTGTAAGGAATACACATATACCCATCCAAACATTAAAGCTCGAAGGTGAGACCCGTGCATAGTGTGTAGGGCCAATACTTAGTGAATCGTTGAAAGGTTCTCAAGGCGAGTGAGTGCAAGGAGTGCGTGGGAGACTTTCCTAAGTCTCAAGATCAGGAAATATAGTGGGATTTAGGTATAAAAAGGGAAGATACATGTATTTGGAGGATGAGAGGATGAGATATGTTTGGGAGGAACCAAGGTCTTTCACGACCGTTGGGTCTGGAGAAGAAGCGCAAGGGTTAACCCCTCGAGTCTTTTGGGCTTCACAACTTAGGTGAATTTTGTGTGTTTGTCATAAAAGAGGTGAATCCTCCAAATTTCTGGAGCACAAATTTAATCTGTGTCGTTGATAAACAAGGGACGTGTGGCACCAGATCATGCAGTTCAGAGTTTGGAACTCTAGAGGAAGTTGGACAAGATTCATTAAAGTGTGAAGGCTCCAAAAGTCATGAATAGCAGAGTCCATCTCTTTCGTCCATCGTTAAGGACACGTGTTTCTATTCCATGTAGAATGGAAGCTTAACACTCTGAGAGGAAGCTAGAAACTACATGCCAAAACTCCTGAATTTCGGAGCTGCGAAGTATTGTGGATCATCGATCTTTGAATCCTTCGGGATCACTCTCAGCTATTAGATCAAACTTAGTAAATAGGTAGCACTAGCTACTTTGGTGAAGTCCCACTTCAGGAGAATAGAGTTGGTCTAGTGCCAAAACCCATGAATGTTGGAGTCGCGAAGTTAATTTCAGTCATTGAGAGTAGAGGGACGCATGTCCACGGATAAATGGCTATCTGAAAGTAAAAACACAAGAATGTGCAAGTTTCCCAGAAGATTTGCAATCTGGAGCAAATCCTGGTCATTAGCATAAGGTGCCTATTTCCCCCAGCTTGTAAATATAACTGGACTGGCCAGGAACTGTGGCAAACTCATAAATGTGAATATGTGATGTAAATGGACCTTGAGGAAAAGGTCAATGAATGTGAATAACATTTTGAATTTATTGCAGGACTGC
>SNQJ01S0026383.1:0-19680 GCA_010110895.2 Picea sitchensis | reverse complement strand
AAAATCCTTTGTATGAGAATAACACGAGACAACAAAAATCACAAATTGACATTGTTTCAAGGTGAGTACATAGATAAGGTGTTGGAGAGGTTTATAATGCAGAATGTAAAACCAATCAGTACACCTTTGTCCATCCATTTAAAATTAACTAATGAAATGTGTCGCAAGACACCGGAGGAGATAGAAGACATGTCCAGGGTCCCTTATTCATCAACATTTTGCATCTTGATGTATGCGATGGTTTGCACAAGACTAGATATTAGACATGTAGTGGGAGTTGTGAGCAGGTATATGAACAATCCAGGTAAAGAACATTGGGAGGAAGTAAAGTAGATTCTCAGGTATTTGAGAGGTACTGCTACTCATGTATTATGTTTTGGAGGTTCAGACACTTTTCTACAAGGATATGTTGATTCATATATTTCAGGTGATAAAGATAGCAGGAGGAGCACCACATAGTATGTTTTTACTATAGGTGGAACAACAATAAGTTGGATTCCTAAACCTCAAAAGTTTGTTTCACTTTCAAAAATAGAAGTAGAGTATGTTGCTGCTATAGAGCCTAGTAAAGAAATTATTTGGTTACAGAGGTTTATGGAGGAATTGGGAAAGAAGCAGGAGAATAGTAGGTTGTATTGTGACAGTGAGAGTGCCATTCATCCTACAAAGAAATTAGACTTCCATTCGAAGACTAATCATATACATATTAGGTACCATTTAATATGATCCGTCTTGGAAGATGGACATTTGAAGTTGGAAAAGATACACACTAGCTAGAATCTTCCAGACATGTTAACAAATGGAGTAACCAGGGAGAAATTGAGTTACTGCTCAGTTTCAGCTGGTCTTCAAGCATGAAGCTAAAGATGAGAAATTTTCCAGGTCCAAGAAGGATCATAGTCCAATAGATACATCAACAGTGGAGTTGTTGAGATCAGTCTCCAAGTGGGAGATTGTTGGTTGTGGAGCCTGATTATCTTCCTCATTCAGAGGTATTTGTTTTCAACCGTGTTTATACTCCATGAATACTTTAAACCCCAAAATAATTTACACTCCTCCACGTGAGGGAGTTATAAAGGAAGATTTCCCCCCTTACGGGGTTTGGGGGAAAATCCCCCAAAGGAAAAATTTCCTTGTAAATGTATATTCTAATTTCATAGTAAATCTTGATTGTTCATTATAAGGTCGTAGATCTGAAAGTAGAAGTTATGTTAGGGTTTTTTTCCCTAGAATTAAAGCCTCTTTTATGAGGGAAATGTATTGCGGCTATGTATCATTGTGAATATTGTATTCTGAGAGAGGAGACTTTGAGAGAAAGATGAGGAAGTTACAATAGGTGTGCTATAGGTTGGATCCCTTCATTTGTTGGATAATAATAAAGGAAGGAATTGAAAACTTCTCTAGTGGATGTAGCCCACACTAGGTGAACCACATATATCTGTGTCCCTGTTGTATTGTGTATCTTCTGTGTTTGATTTCCTCATTTGTTTTTATTTTATTGATCCACAATCTTTTTTTTCTAACATTAACAACCACTCATGTAATAACTTTGGAAAGAAACAAAAATATGCTTCATGTAAATCAGTAAACACACACCTCTGCAGGTACTGGCACAGTGTATACCTGGAACCATTATTATCTTTATGTGTGAAATCAAATTGTTTTGTCTCCAACCATATTTCAATCTCTTTCTTTGTAGGATTCCATGGCCTGAACATCCCTTTATACAACTTCATATTCTTCACCAAACCCCTTCATATCTCTCCTTCTAAGTTCTATCTGGCAACAGAACCATTTTTTGGATGTATGGGATGATCTGGGTTCTACGTTAGTTCTCCAACAAAATCCTTATCACCATCGACCCTTCTGGTAAACCAAAAGGCTACACCATGCACAAAGTGCACAACACAGTCTCACTCGAGATGGTTTATGGGTGACTATAGAAAGTGGGTGTCTGCAATTATGGAAGGGATTGGGGTTGTTCTTTCTTACTTCTTATTTATACTTAACCATGCATTATATTATAGTATTCATCATATCCATTAATTCAATCATTCATAACATTTATTCTGCATATCTATTCTAGTGAACACTATAAGTAAAACCATTCATTCATATATCTAACCATTCAATCATAATTGTAGAAATAGTAAAACATTCAGACACATTGCACACAGAGTTTTATCGTGGTTCATCCCCCTTGGGATACATGCACAAATATATTATTTTATTTCTTCTTCTTCATCAAAAGAAGTTTCATGCATTACATCATAAGATACTAGAGAGTAGTGAAGTAGACCAGATTCACACCAATATCCACAACTTGCAACTTAACCCTCAGTTACATCAACTCCATGCAAGCTCTGTAGCTCTCACAAAACTATAGACTCAAAACTCAACAAAGACTCCAAAATATACTAAATATATGATAATTCTCTCGCTCCATATCTATATGCCTCAACCTACTTTCTATCTCTTCTATTTTTACTGCAAAATGGGGTTAAAAACCCTTACATTACATTCCAAAACCCTAACCCTAACATGGCTAGGTTTGTCCACATTTGTGCTAGATTTCTGAAAATCATGATGTGGATGCTGCTTTTCCTCAAAATATGGTGCACTCTTCTTCTTGATCCAATATGCCTTGTTTTTTGTGTTATTCTCTACCTTTGCTCCAAAATTGACTATTCTCTCAACATAGGCATGTGCCAACAAGATGGTTAAGGCATGTCCAATGGACATGAATGGACTGAGCACCAAGGCAGATTTGAACATCATACTTTTAGGTTCCTTTGACTGCCTAATTGGTATGGATTGGTTGGACCAACACCATGCTATCCTAGACTATTATAATAAGGAAATTAATTTCTTGGATGAGTTAGGGAACTTAAGGATAGTACACGGAATTCCTAGGGTAGTTATCATCAGAGAAGTTTCAGTCTTGCAGTTGAAGAAAAGTTATAAGAAAGGGTGTCAAATATTTGCAACGCATATGGAAGAGACCTAAATATAAGGTAGAAAATATTGAATATTATGTATTCCTAAAGGAGTTTGAATATGTGTTTAAATAAATACCATGATTACCTCGTAAAAGATATATTTATTTCTCCATCAATTTGATGCCTGGAGCAACCTCGGTATCCAAGACCCCTTATAGGGTGAGTACACCAGAACTGAAGGAATTGAAAATGAAACTTGAAGAGCTTCTGAAGAAGGGGTATATATTCCCAAGCATGTCACCTTGGGGTGCACTGATATTATTTGTGAAGATAAATTATGGAACCTTGACACTTTGCATTGAATTCAGGCAGTTGAACAAGGTAACTGTGAAGAACAAGTATCCCTTGCCAAGGATCGATGACCTCTTTGATCACTTGAAAGATGAAAAAGTATTCCTCRAGATTGATCTGAGGTAAGGATATCATCAAGTAGGAATTAAAGAAGAATAAATCAGAAAGGCTTCCTTYCAAACAAGGTATGGCCATTATGAGTTCACAGTGGTGCCATTTGGGTTATCAAATGCACCAGTTGTTTTCATGTGTTTATTGAATGGTATTTTCAGAGAATACTTATATAAGTTTGCCATTTTATTTTTGGATGAAATTATTATATATTCTAAGTTAGAGGAAGAGCATGAGAAACACTTGATGATGGTATTACATGTATTGAGGGAGCATCAGTTGTATGCCAAATTGAGAAAGTGCTCATTCTTCCAGAAGTAAATTCATTATTTGGGCCATATCATTTCAGAGGAACGAATAGCAGTGGATACATAAAAGATAAGGTCCATTGAAGGATGGCCAACACCAAGGAATGTCTCAAAGGTGAGATAATTCATGGGTATTGCAAGTTACTATAGGAGATTTATTGAAGGATTCTTAAAGATTGCACATCCAATCACTTCCTTGCAGAAGAAGGGTGTGAATATTGAGTGGAAACAATATTGTGAAAGAAGTTTCAAACACTAGAATCATTTATTAACAAGTAATCCAATACTAAGGAGTGTTGATCCAAATGAAGACTTCATTGTATGAACCCATGCATGTAAAGAAGGGTTTGGTGGAGTCCTTAGTCATAATGGGTATGCGATGTGTTACGAATCAAGGAAGTTGAAGGATCATGAAAGACATTATGCTACTCATGATTTGGAGTTGGCAGCCATAGTGCATGCCTTGAAGATGTGGAGGCACTACCTCATGGAAAAAATATTTTAGTTGAGGATAGATGATAGTGGTATGAAATATTTATTTGGACAACCAATTCTAAATGACAGAGAAATATGGTGGTTAAAATTCCTCAATGAATATGACTTTGATATAAATCATATCAAAGGTAAGGAGAACAAGGTGTCTGATGCACTCAACAGGAGGGTGCATGAGATGCATGCTACAACCATTAGCATGTACCAATAATATTTGAAAGATAGAATTTTAGAGGCTGCAAAATTAGATTAGAAATACATGGAGGTAAGGGAAAAAATTTAGAAAGGTAATTTACAGCAAAACATTGAACACTGTAAGCTAGAAAATGATGAAATTATCATTCCAGGGGCATAATTTATGTTCCAAATTCCCATGAATTGAAAAGTATGATATTGAGAGAAATGCATGATGTACCTTATGTTGGGAACCCAGGTTATTAGAAAACTATTGCACATGTCAAGAGCCAATATTATTGGCCAGACATGAAGAAAGAAGTAGTTGATTTTATTGCCAGGTGTTTGGAATGTCAAAAGGTCAAGGATGAACATAGAAACACAATTAGTTTGCTACAACCATGGCCCATTCCTGAGTGGAAATGGGAAGTTGGAAAAATGGATTTCATCACCAAACTACCCAAAACAAACAAGCATCATGATTCTATGATGGTAGTGGTGGATAAGCTCCCTAAAGATGCCCATTTTATTCCAGTAAAGATCACTCATAAGGCAACCAACATTATTGATAATTATATGAGAGAAATTTCTTGACTACATGGTATACCCAACACAATTGTGTTTGACAGAGATCCAAAATTTACATCAAATTTTTGGAAAATATTGTTTAAGGGATTTGGAAAAAATATGAATTTTAGCACAACTTATCATCCAGTGTCATATGAGAAAACAAAGAAGGTGAATCAAGTGATTTAGGATATGCTAAGGATGTATGTGATGGATAAACCATCCAAATGGGATTATTATTTGCATTTGGTGGAGTCCTCTTATAACAATGGGTATCAAACATCTCTAAAGATGTTCCCATTTGAGGAACTTTATGAAAAAAAGTGCAACACACCAGTGAGCTGGGACAATCCAGCAGATAGAGCAGTGGTTGGACTAGAGGTACTCAAGGAAATGGAAGAGAAGATGATGAAAATAAAACATAATTTGAAGGCTTCCGATGATAGGAAGAAAAACTATGTTGATAAAGGAAAAACTTAGAGAATTTAAAGTGGGTGACCATGTGTTTTTGAAAGTAAAATCCAAGAGAAGTTCCTTGAAGTTCAAAAATGTTTCAATGTTGGCAACACGTTAATGTGGAAAATTTGAAATATTGGAGAGGATTTTTCCTGTAGCATATATGTTTTCCTTACCTGCATCAATGTGTATTCATAATGTATTCCATGTATCATTGAGTAAAAGGTATGTACCTGATGATAATCATGTCATTGATTGGAATGTGATTTAGATGGAGCATGAAGGGGACTTTCAAGTGCATATGTTGTGCATATTGGATTGAAAGATCAAGCAACTCTGGAATCGAGCCATAGGGCTAGTAAAGGTCCAATGGACTTGATACAGTCTTGAAAATGCAACTTGGGAGCCTGAAGAAGCTATGTGGGTAGAGTGTCCACATCATTTTGAATACTTTTGAAGTTTTTATTGTATATGTGTATATACTACACTGAGAATAGTGCATAAATAAGAGGGAGAGGAATGTAATAGCCCTAGATCAAACTTCAATTGTACATATAATTGTAAATGTAAATATTCCTATACACTGATGAGCCATTGGCACTTGGTTTTGGTGTTGTGTGCACTTGGGTAAGTGATTGAAGATTCATTACCAAGATAGGGGCACACAAGTCATAATGTTGCATGAACTTGGGTAAGTGCACAATAGTGACCTAGAATTCTGCAGAGTTGAGTTATATATGAATGCATATGTGTTGAGGCCAACATTCCTGTGTGGTTATTAGGCTGGAGAGCCAGATGTTAAATGGCCAGTGATCCATCATTGTAATATGTAATCACATGAAAATATTAATGAAAACACATCACTATTGTAGACCAACCATGTGAAAGAGTATGGGGGGATAAACTCCACTAGATAGGGAAAGGGAGTTAAAAGTTAAGGATAAGGGGCTAAGCTAGGGGTCTTAAGCTGAAAGGAATAGTATATTAATATTACTTAAAGTATAAAGTATGGATAATTATTCTATCCTAAGTTATAACGATGGGAACAAGTGGACCCAAGGTAGTTCTCAACATTACAAGTGTTAAGTTGGGAACATGCATACATATAGTTTAGAATTAGTTCATTTTCCTATCATCCCATCATCATTCCTTCACTCATTCAGTTGTCCTTTGTACCCTCCTGTTACTGTCACTATATATGTACCATGGTTAATGAAGAGATAGACTGAAGAAGTGGGTTTTCATGCCCATAGGATATTGAAGAGGTGGTTTGTTAGGCATGTGAGCATTCTCTCCAGGTGAGAGAATTGATGGTAATTGATTCCTAAAGGTGCCAAATTGCAACTACAAGGATTTGAGACTTCCTATATATCCTGTTGCTGAAGCCCCATAAAGGAAGTGGGGCAGTCGAGGGACTATTGAGTAGAGAAGGTGCACACTTCCTGGGGTGGGACATGCATGTGGGGAATGGGGGACTATAGGATGTTAGTTTGAGTTGGCACTTGTGACTAAGTTTTTCTACTTTATGAGATACCCTATCTGAGCTAGGAATCCTTTACCTAGGTGGAGTTTAGTCCCATCTTGGGCATGACTCACTGCTAAGAGTTATGAGCATTGTGGTCTAAGGTTGGGAGGAACGTGGAAGGTATGCATGCAGTTAGTGATATTTTCATCAAAGATAAGTGTCAATTATGTGTTAATTCATATGTTGTGTTATATTTATGAAATTGTTTTCATGGGTTTTTCCCATGTATGTTGCATGCATATTTCTCTTATTATTTTCTATGAATATATGCATTTGATGAGTATTTTAATGATTTAAATTAGTATCATAATTTTAAATTTTAAGTTTCATATTCCAATAGGTCGTTGGGGATTCTACATATATTGTTATACTGACTAATATTCCAATTCTTCAATCCAACAATGTCATAGTCAAACTTCTCGACCGCAAACCACTAGTCATTAACACAAGAGATGGTAGTTCAAGGTACAAAGGAATCTCATTTGAACATAGGAACAATAAAATTTCTTCCAAACATAAATTTCCATCAGTGGTCGGGAACGATCCAGGAGGAAACAGTTGGACAAACAGAGCATTCAGAGGATCGAGTGTAGCTAGAGAATACACCAGAGTAAATCAATTAGTGACTATTTTTTAAATTTTTGTAGAATATATATTTCCTTATATAATTTTTTGTATAAGTATAAAATAACTATCATATTAGAAGTTTTGAGGAATAAGTCGGTTGATCAACATTACATATAAAACTTGTCAGCCCAACTGACTAGAAATATGCTTTGAAGGAATTTGATTTAGATTTCGTCGTGACAATACTCAGGGATCACATGAGCCAAAGGCATATCAAGAATTACAGTGATATAATTTTCAAATTCATTCCCTCCACTGGAAACCACCCCAGGAACATTCCAAAACCTCCATAAAATGACCAAGGGGGAGGCATAAGAATTCAATTGGAAGTAGATTTTGTTTCATATGAGGAAGAGCTGAAGTCATGAGAGTGGATCCATTTGCATGCATTTTTCCTCCAAGAGGGACCAATCTCTACAAAAAAATAAGGAGATTCATTTGTTTTCACAAAGAAGAGAAGGTCCCCTCTCCACCAGTAGTAAAAATATGTAGCACCGACGAGACATTACATAGTTCTTCGTAAGGAAATTTGACACCATTTGTTCATCAATTGATTCCTGCATAGTTCAAAGAAAGGGGAATTGAAGCCTTCACCTGTCTACATCAGTAAGGGGTTGGGATCGAGAGGAAGAAAAGGGTCATTCTTCCATATAGAAGATTTCTTATTTGAAGACATCTTCATCAGATTTGGAGTGCCAAGAGAATTAGTTACAGATGGGGGACCTCCTTTCACTTCTCATGGTTTTAAAGCCACCCTTCAGAAATATCATATTCAACATAGAATGACTACACCATACCACCCCCAAACAAATTGACATGTGGAAAGCACAAATAAAGTAATAGAATACATTCTCACAAAAACAGTGAAGGAAAATAGAAAGGATTGGTCCCATAGACTCCCTGAAGCATTATGGGCCTACAAAGCTACCTGGAGAAATACTACAGGATTCTCTCCCTATGAATTAGTTTATGGAAAGAGTTATGTCTTTCCTGTGGAATTTGAAATCAAGACCTTAAGGACTTCTTTAGATGTTAACCTTGATTTGACTGATGCACAAACAACCAAGTTACAACAGCTTAATGAATTGGATAAAAAAAGACTAGATGCCATTCATCAGACAACTATGATTCAACAACAAAGATCAAAATGGCATGACAAAACTATCAAGGACAAGCAATTCCAAAAAGGTAACTGGGCCCTACTGTATGATTCTCGATTCAAAGAATTTCAAGGGAAACTACGTACAAGATGGCTTGGACCTTACGAAGTAGACACTGTTTTCCCCAATGGAATAGTAAGGCTCCTCACAATTGATGACTCTAAAACACCGTTACTTGTAAATGGTCATCGGCTCCATTTGTACCAATGCCCTATTTCCAAAGAAGATTTCAAGGCCACTTGTGTGGAAGACTCTCATTATCTCTTTTTAGAGGGGGCTTCTACCCCTCATTGCAATTAATTCTTTTTGAAATTAATTTCATTAGTATTAGATTAGATTAGAATTAGTCTACTAATAATCCCTGTCAAGAAATGGCATGTTACAATTGATTTTTGTAGATTCTCGATGAAAGAAAAGGTCTAACAAGGAAGGATGATCTTGCTTCCAGAAGAGACAAGCTTCCCCATTGCTGAAACACCAATGTTCAAAAATTCTCCACAATTTCCCATTGCTGAAACACCATTGTTCAACAATTTTCCATAATTTCCCATTGCTGAAACACCACTGTTCAACAATTTTTCACATTTTCCCATTGCTGAAACACCACTGTCCGCAACCTTTCACCCTTTTTCTTATTGCTGAAACATCATTGTTCCGAAATTCTTCACATTTTCCCATTGCTGAAACACCACTGTCAGCAACCTTTCGCCATTTTCCCATTGCTGAAACACTACTGTTCAACAATTTTTCACATTTTTTTTTCCCACGGATGAAACAACACCGTTCAACAATTGTTTCACCCTTCTTTCTATTGCTGAAACATCATCTTTTTAGCATTCTCTATCAATAAGACTTGCACTCTCATACTACATTTTGTCTTTCCAGTCAAACAAATCCTTGATACAATTCCTATAAAAAATCAAAAGTCTCTGCCACGCTACTACATAACTATTATGGACAGGCACTATCTTTTGTTTGAAGTACGAATCAAAGGGTAAAGGTGAGGTATGTAAATTTTATACGTAAATACAATTAAGCTATAGTTAATGAGAAGATCACAACTCATAATTACCACTCATTATTTCAGCCGTACTTAAAGGGGAGGAAAAATATCGTAATCTTATACCATCATTTCACATGAGTCAACCACCATCATTCCTTTTTACCATCCTTTCATTTGTTTCACCACCATTTGCATGCCTTCACCCGAAAACTCACTCTGCATAGAAGTTGTTACTCGACTCTTTGACGGTGTATTTTATTGAGATGTTAGCTATGGGAGGCTCTATTATACGTTACGAACCCTCCATGACAACCCTGTTAGAACTGTATCCAGAAGCCTATCAAATTTTTCTACAGGAAGGATGGCTCGGTTATTTTCAGAGGCTCCAGGGATTTGATCAACAACAGGTTCTCCAATTTGCTCAAAATATCCGAGAAGATCATTCCATTATTCAAGGGGTTCGGATTTCAGATATAGAAGAGGATATAGCACAGGTTTCGGGTCTCCCTACCAATGGAATTCGTATGTTCAACCGCAAACATATCATTCTTAATGCCCAGTAGGATTTCCTCTTGCCAGGGGAACAAATTGAGCCTAAAGGCCGGGGTGTGTGACTCAGTTCGTTGCTGTCTCCATGGCCGAAAGTTGTAAAGTTTGTCAAGCACTACCTTACCTGTGAAGGCCGATATCAGGTAGTCTACCAGCACGATTTTGTCCTGTTGTCTCATTTACGACATGCTAGATTGGTCAACATTTCTTATTATTTTCTCAGATGTCTTAAAAATATGTTGCACTACTTTAAAAAGGCTAAAGATCCCACTCTTTCACTCACCCATCACCATCTCATCCAACTACTTATCCAAAAGGGTTTCGCCCAACAAAACCCTCCACTAACCAACCTACCCATAGATCCCCAAGAAGCTGTTGAAATTCATGAAAACCTTCAGGGACAGCAACCAAAAAACCCTCCAGACTCTCCAGAAATACCTACCAGTCTACCTACAAACCCAATCAATCCAATTAACCTCCCTACCATACCAAGCCCACCCCACATTTTACCAGAATCATCCACTCCTGCCCTTCATATTCTTAGCGATGATTCTGAACCAAACAATTATGCCTGTCCCATCATTGAGGAAAAACCCCCATGTAAACAAAAGCAAATTCCTTTCTTTCTGCCCTTTTTACAAAGAAAATGAACAAGGACCTCAACAAGGGAAACCGCTACCATCTCTGCCCTAAACCCCCAACCCATCCGACTAATACCCCGTACACCTCCAACATCCCAAATTATGGAATCTTTACCTATTCCACCCATGGGCACTGAAACACAAGAACCAAAGGCCTAGTATGTTGCGACATCATCCATTTCAAACCTAGTAGATGAAACACAAGAACCAAATACTCATTCGGTAGCTGAAACACAAGAACGAGCTACCCATTTAGTAGCTGAAACACAAGAACCAGCTACTCATTCAGTGGCTGAAACACAAGAACCAGCTATAGTTGTCACACAAGAACCAATTATAGCTGAAACAAAAGAACCAACTACTGATATTGTTATTGAGACATAGGAATTAGAGACCCAGGATGCTGCAACATTACTTTCTTTACATCAAGAAGCTGGAACACAAGAATCAGTTGTTGATCTTGTAGTTGCTCCAAAAGAACCAGCTAATGTGACTATGACTGCTACACAAGAACCAGTCACCCCTCAACCAGAACCAACAATGGTCTCTGTCCTACAAGAAAATGAGTTCCTAAGGTTTGAACTGGAAGCCTATAAGCAAGAGCTAGCCATGGCAAAGGAAGCCTGTGAGAAGGAACTTAACTTGTACACCCTAGCTCGCATAGCAACCATGTCAGAGGGAACTACAACAGAGAATCCGTGTAGAGAATATATGTGTAGTCAATGTGGGGACATTTATTATCCAAGAAGGCTACAAAGTAATTCAAATTCCAATGCCAGGAGCTTCCCCTGCATCTTCGAATTTTGCAGTCAAAGAAGAACACATTGTTGTTACGCAAGAACCAACAGGACCTTCCAAAATTAGGACTGAACCCTGGCCTACAGCAATTGTCAAATCTGAAGCCCCTATTTTTGTTAATAAAGATGTACAAACATTGCCTATTGATGAATCTGCCCCTCCTAGCCAAATTAATATCCACACCTTTGTGGAACAAGCCACTCAGACCCTACCTCAGCCTACTACTTGCAACACTGAAACACAAACTCAACCATGCGATGAGCAGGCAATAATAGACAAATGGAAAAAAGAGTCTATTGTTACACATGCCAAAAGCCCGTAGGAACACAGATAGATCTGGATAAACCATATCTATTCAAATTGGGAAGCCTTGGAGAAAACACTCCAGGAATCCCATGCCTATAAGAAACAGAATAAAGAGATAAAAGACATATTTCTCCCGATATTTGACTTAGCACAAAATTTATTGGCTACAAGGAAACCATCTTGCAATTACTCTTTGTTCCTCATGGAACGACTTACATGGTTTCAGATCAAATTAGTCAAAGAAGGCAGACCCCATGCAGTGTTAAATCCAATAGATTTTGTTAAAACCTTTGTAGAAGCCTCTGCTATGGATCAACACCTCCTCTGTGAGGCGTATTTTCATAATGAGGCCATCCCTGAGAACCGACAACTTAACCTTAACCCTCTTGTCGGTGACATCCAGATTCGAGCACTCACCTCCTTCCTCAACAATCAAATTATATGGCAGGATGACTTCCTAGCTGCCAAGCATAATGAGGATAACCTCCTTCTCTAGATAAGGCCAGAACCACAAAATGTTGCCACCTTTGTTATAGAGTATTATCAGTTTTTAAAGAAACCAGGGATGACTCAACACATTCAGCAATTACAGACATCAGTGTTTCAGGAGTGTCAACATTTCATTAAATCCACAAAAATTGTTGCCCTACAGAAAAATAACATGTTTTGGCAACAATCTACTGAGAAAAGACAGGAACACAATCCTTTTAGCCCCACTAATATTGAGATAGAAATCTCTAGGGTACCTAGCTACATCAAGTGTGTTTAGAAATGTGCTGAAAGATGGATAGGTTATCAATTTCATTTCCCTATCCTATGGATGCCAACAGAGAAATATCAAATTCATTATAATTTGCCCAAAAAGACAAAAACAACAGTTTGGCAAAGGCTACAACGCGTTCAATGGTTCAGATCTCCAACAGACATCACCTTCCATAGCTACTACTTGAGTAACTTGCACGCTCAGAGTTGGTATTCAGGTTCTGATTCGGAGTGAAGTTGCCTGAGGACATGCAACATTTTACGTTGGGGGAATGTTAGGACCCTACAATGTACCTTTTTACTCACACTTTTTGCTACCTTTACACCCTTGTTTCACTCACATTTAAACTCACATTATCACCTCACCCTATCTTTCCAAAGGTATACAACGTCTCTTCTCTTTACTATATGTTTAATCTATTTTGCATATAATTTTACATTAGTCTCGTACTTAACCATTGATCAAAAATGTATAAGTGTTGAAATAGTTCGAACTGCAGATTAGCATTAAGGCCTGTTGCTGAAACAGTTAAAGCATGCAAACCCTGTGGCTGAAACAGTCCGTGGACTACGATGTTGAAACAACAACTCACATAGAAGAAGTTGTTACACTCTCCATGGTCTATGATGCTGAAACAAAAACTCACACAGAAGAAGTTGTTACACAGTCCGTGGTCAACGATGCTGAAACAACAACTCACACAGAAGAAGCTGTTACCCTCCATGGTCTACGATGCTGAAACAACAACACAAAACTGTTACATTGACCACAACAGCCACACCTTGAGCTAGCATTAACCATCACTGCTGCCTGAGACCAAGTTGATGAAACAGTCAGAATGCAAATCTCATGGATGAAACAGCCGCGATTTGTGATGCTGAAACAACATACAAACAACAGTAAAAAGAAGACAAATAAAGAAGTTGTTACTCCAGCCGCAACAACAACACCTCACTCAACACTTGTAATAGCATTCTGTTACGGGAAACTAGAATATCCTATTCTAGTATAGAAATTGGATCCGACTAAGAATAGGATTCAGATGTGCAAATGTAATTTGATGATCAAATTGTATCGAGAGGATTCTCCTCTTTAAATAAAAGGAAATCATCATTAGAGAGGACCTTCTTTTGAACTAAGAAAAGATTTACAGAGAGGGACATGTTTTACTTCAGATTGTAATGTAACACAGTTGACAGATGAATAAAATATTGTTCTGAGAATTTCTCTCTAGTTCCTTTCGTTTCAGGGGAATCTTGTGAGAAGGGAGGGCCCACCTTCTTCACAAGATTTACCCATTAGCTTTGTAGTGTGTTAGTGTTATTTATGTTCATGCCTTGATTAAATTCTGTTTTTCTGAAATGCTACTTTACTGAACTCTGTTTTGCTGAAACTCTGCTTTACTGGTTGTTACATTGTTTTCATATGATTCATGCTTGGGTAACTGTTAATCATTCTAGTTAGCATTTCTGTTTGGTGAATTTATGAAAGTGTGATAATCAGGGACAGGTGCTGAAGATTCTTGTTTGGGGAATAGGGTCATGTTCTCTGTTAGAGACAGTTAGCCTTCAGTGTGTGTCAATTATTTCAGTTAAGCAATGAGTTCATGAAGTGTGATGATCAGAAACAGGTGCTGAAGATTCCTTCTTGGGGAATAGGGTCCTATTCTCTGTTAGAGATAGTTCGCCTTCAGTGTGTGTCAATTATTTCAGTTAAGAAATGAGTTCATGAAGTGTGATGATCGGAAACAGGTGCTGAAGATTCCTGCTTAGGGAATAGGGTCTTGTTCTCTATTAGAGATAGTTATCCTTCAATGTGCGTCAATTATTTCAGTTAAGCAATGAGTTCATGAAGTGTGATGATCAGAAATAGGTGTTGAAGATTCCTACTTGGGGAATAGGGTCTTGTTCTCTGTTACAAGATAGTTGGTCTTTCCTGTTGCAACATCTTGTTGTTATTTTAAATGTAATCCAGGATTCTTTAATTAATCATTTCTTTAAACTTTGAACTCTGCAATAGGTAGGTTGCTTTCCTGTAATTCCAGTTAGAGATTCTGTTTGTTCAAGGCAAAGTGTGATTAATATATTCTTACTACAACTCTAAGTTTCTTTTGAGATTGAGCATATATAGTGCGTGATTACCTTTGAAATAAAAATACTTCCCTGGGTTGACAATTTATGTAGCACTTGGTTGTTTAGTTAAATAAGCAATTATAGTGACCAACAATTAGTTAAGAAGTTGTAACTAGAAATAGGTGACCACAAATACAAGTATATATATGTGACTATGTAATAGAGGAAAGGTTGGTTGTTCTCATACATAATAAAGTGCATATTATTGGTTATCCCACTACTTTGTGTATGCTTCCATGTATGTCTATGTGCATGTGTATATAATACTCTAACATATATAATGCTCTATGTAAGGAACTATTAGTAACTCTCTTGTACTTCTCTGTAGATTACAACAGTTCCTCACAGGACCCCATCAGAATCTCTTCCCACTTTAATATAGGCCTTACAACATCACCAAGGCTATGGGTGACAATTTTTTTTTAATTAAGTATTCCCCCTTTCCTTGTCTTGCACCCCGTATTTAATGTGGAATTTTTGCTTCGACCTTATTTTCCACCTCTCCTGGACACTTCGGACGTGGTCAAGTGCTTGGCCCCTAAAAAACTCAATCCTGAATACATTGGACATGAAAAAATTGATTATATCATGGACACCAAGATAAATGTCACCCTGCAATAGAACATCCAACTCTATCAGGTCGTTAAAGTAGGGAAACTTCTTCACTAGGGAAAGTGGCTCACCAAGATTCAGATTCAACAGAAGCTTCTCCATCTGATGGAGGAACTTGACACAATGGGGACCATTGATTTCTAAGGAGGGAGGACTTATCCAAGTGGATATTGATGGCCACCCACCTGTTCCACTAATTCATAATGGTTCCACATCTTGGCAATTTTTCTATAGTTTTTCGTGTCCCAAACTTCTAGGGATGTTTTGAGTCCATAAATAATGTTCTTTTGGCACAACAACACCTTGCATGTAGCCCAAGACAAATTCTATTCTATTAGAATTAGTACTTCTTAGCTAGAAATTTCAAACAAGCTACCAAGTGTCTCAAATGGAGATCCTGTGCAAAATTTATGCCCCAAGAAGTTGATGTGTCGACTAACCACATGGGGGCCCACAAACCTTTTGGTGTTTCATCCTCTAGGGATAGGGTTTTGGATGTATAGGGTTTTCTCATTGATTCTTTATGTTAAAATGTCTTTTCGGCCTCTTTGTAATCATATTCTTACAAATGAGGATAGTTGACACATCTCTGTCTTCAGGGATAAGCTACCACCATTCTAGATAGATCATGTGCTTTTCATTTTACAGTCTTTTGTATTGCAAACAGTCATTAATATAATTCTAGTTTAATTGTGTTATTGTGTTTCTTTCAATATCTCTATTTGTTTCCTTGTTATATCTCCACCTTCATGTTGTTCTCAATATAATCTGGATCAACTCTTAATTAGTGATCAGGTTTGGACCTTCTAGAATCCTCTTGAAATTCTAAACATGGCCAGCCTCACATGTGTGAGTAATGGGGGATGACCTAGAATATTCTAGTACCATGGTGGTCAACAAGGTAGGTCAACTTTCCAGAGGAATAAATTTTTCATGTGAACTTTGATTAAGGCATATTATGCACCATTGGAAAGGTCTAAGAGTGTAGAACACCTTCAAGATTATGTGCACAATTTTTGGACATTGTAACCCCCAAAATGTCATTTAATGGCTCAAAATGGCTCTGGAAGGTTTTGGACCCAAATTTTCCAAAATGGAACCTATCACTAAAATGTCTTTGCAAACTGATTCCTCCATTTTTTTCCACCTAGAAAGTACCAAGATAGATAAAAAATTGTACGATGATCCAATCCAAATCATCTTTATTGTTTCTCTCTACTTCTAATTCTATTGTTGTTGATGCTTGTTGATGTCTAAGAGCCTTATCTTCTTGTTTTCTTCTTCTTCTACTTCTAATCTAGCTTCTTCTTCTAATATTCATTTCTCAGTTGTTTCTTCTTTTTTTAATCTATCCCAGTGTTATTAGCTTCCTCTCATATTTAAAATCAACTCATAATAATTGATGTCACTCTTGTAAATGTATTCATCTTTCGAGGTCTTTGATTCATATGTCCACCTATATTTTAAAAAATGATAATGTCTAATGACAAATTTAAGGGGATCGTGCTGAGATTCAACAAGAAGATCACAGTGAAAATTATGCACCTACACTAGGATGGAGCCTCAGGCTATTTTTAGGTGGAAGTCTATTTTTAGATGATGAGAAAATTCTATTTATAAATGATGTCTATTTATAGATGGTGAGAAAATTATATTTATAGATGTATGTCGACTATTATGATCCATTAATAATAGTTGGACAATAAATATTAATCTATTATCAATGAGAACTTGGAAATAGTTAACTGAAATGGAAAATTAGTTAGCTATATGAAATCTGAGTTCAAAGGTTGACTGGTGGGACATGCAAATCGAATTAGTTGTAACTAAGTGATTCAAAGTTGTAACAGAGTTGGATGTGTAGTTATGTGAGTTGTGAAGTAGTTTAACTCAGTTAAGTGAGTCAAGCTCAATTGTACTAGTTGTAACTAAACTTACACTAGTGAGAGATCAGTGAATTAATTATTAATTAATTCACAATCAATGATCTCACATGCAACTGAATATTTACCACTGTTAACTACATGCATGTCAGATCCAATGGAGACCCAGTTGAGATAACAAGTGGAAGGGACAGTTTGACTATCAATTGTGACATTAGTGAGTGCACTCATGCAACCACACACACAGTGGATGTGCCCATGAGGATTTTGCATCCTAGGTAAGAAAAATTCATTCATTGCAGAGATTTCCATTAGCAGGGATTTCACAGAGGAGGAAGGATGTTTGGAAGCAATAAATTAGCACATGAATTTGTCAATTTTTGTATGACAGTGTGAGATGATTGTATACTATACTAAGAGCTCTTGGATTAGATTTTTGTATGAGATTGTTTCATGATCCATGATATATACATAATATATGATAGTGGGGTTTTTATATTTATGCTTTCCCGGTAAAACATCTATGTTATGTGTGATTGATCTTTCTTCTTGATATTGCAATTGGCGATCGTGTATTAAATTTTGCAAGAATATTTGTAGAAGCGATTCTGTATTTAACAGTGGCACATAATTGTTAGATCAGGATAATCCAGGGAATAAATAATTTTTATTAAATATTCTACATGGTATCAAAGCACAGAATATTGTAGAAGTTGAGTTTGTGATTGGATAGAATTTGAATTTGCAGAAAGACTTTCTCGGTGCTATAGCTGATTCAAGATCAAAATGGTTTTCAATGGATTTAGGTTAGAGTATGCACTTGAGTGCAGCTCAAAATACATTTCTTGGAAGGATAGGATGGAGGCAGTACTCGAAGACAATGTCTTGAAGGAATTCATTGACAAAGATGTTCCTAAGCTAGATGTTGCGGATGCTGCAAATCTTGATGCATTTAAAGAGAAAGTGGCAAAGGTGAGGAGGATCCTGCTGGAGGGAGTACGAGACTAGATTGTCTCAAGTCTCCATGGGAAATTCACACCATATGAAATGTGGAAGAATTTGATGGATCTATTCCAAAACAATAGTGACCATAGGAAATTGGTGCTCAAAGATAAACTCGAGAAGATCAAGATGGAGAAGGGCAACACCATTCCAAAATATCTCACGAAGTTTGTCCAATGTTGGGATGATCTGGGGAGTGTGGGAATAATAGTCGCTGATGATGATTTGGTGAGCTTGGCTCTCCTAGGACTTCCCAAGAGCTGGCACAGTTATCAAGACTCTATCAATGGAAGGGAAAAATTTCCATATTGGGAACGACTATGGTTGGATTTGGTGCAGGAGGATTTCAGGCAGAACACCAAAGATGGCTCTTCATTGAAGAATGATGATGAAGAGGATTGTTCTTTGGCTAGCACTAGCACATTTGGCCCATTTTTCGATGGTTGTTTCAACGCTTATGTGACGTTATGTCATTGATATGGCGACAAATTTGGAGTCTCTGAAACGTCAGTTTAGGTGACATGGCATTTGCGACGAACTTGAGAAAATGTTGCACAAGCGATGATATAGGCAAATAATATCAAACCAACTTTTCCTCTATATTGCGACAACAACTTTATATTTAAACTGACACATCAATAGAAGCCATCGTCGCATATTCGACGACAACTTTTTTGTTGTTTATGTAGCTAAACTGATGCAAACAATAGAAGTTGTCGTCGAATCGGCGACAACAACTTTTCGTTGTTTATATAGGAAAATCATCACATCGATAATCGTTGTCATCGCATATGCGACAACAACGTTTCGTTGTTTATATAGCATAACCGTCACATAGATAAAAGTTGTCGTCGAATATCTGACGACAACTTTTCATTGTCTATATGGAAAAATCATCGCATATATAAAATTTGTCATTGGATATGTGACGACAACTTTTCGTTGTTTATATAGAAAAATTGTCGCATATATGGAAGTTTTCGTCAGATATGCGATGGCCAAAAGTTTTTTAGAAAAAAAATAAAATAATATTTTGGGCATCAATTTTGATATTAATATTAATATTAAATCCCAAAGGTTATTGCATGAGCCCCGTATTGATTTCACACAACATTGGACTTCTTTGATGGATCTTATCAAGGCTCGTCGAAAATATGTGGGGATGGAGTCATACTCTTTGGAGCCAATCATGGCACTGTGCTTGGAGAAAAAATCTATGTTCGAGGAGGCCTCATTTTTCCATATCTACATGGATTTTAATAAAAAATAGGATATGTTGTC